>SZWC01008851.1:42372-57785 GCA_023375785.1 Penium margaritaceum
CAGACCCAGAGCTGTGGTCGTGCGTCCAACTGGTGCGAAGGTCTCAGTGAAGTCGATCCCTTCCACCTGAGAGAATCCTTTCGCAGTCAGTCTTGCTTTGTAGCGATCAACTGTGTTGTCTGGCTTGAGCTTTTTCCGGAAGACCCACTTGGCCTAAACGGCCTTCCGTCCGGGTGGCAGGTCGACAAGCTCATAGACCCCATGCTCATTGATAGCCGCCAGCTCAGCCTCGCATGCTGCACGCCATTGTGCCGCATCTGGCCCGGCCAAAGCCTGACGGAGTGTGCTGGGGTCTGGCGTCACTCCCACCACACTGGGGTGAGAAGCCGCAGTACCTCCACTGCGCGTGGCCAAGGCATAGGCCCGAGACGGGGGGCCGACGGTGACGGTGGACTCTGCGGAGTCTGCAGCAAGTCGGCGCTTGTGAGCAAGGAGAGCGAGGCCTGTGTTACAGCCAGGGTGCACTTCAGTGAGCCCCTGTGCGCTGAGGCCCAAGGCCATTGTGCCGGGTCTCCACTGCGCACGCTGCGAGTAGGACGAGGGCGGAGACGTCCGCCCTCACCTCGTCGGTATGGCTCAGGTGATGGTGCAGCTGGGATAGACGGAGGACACTCATCTGACACAGACAGGACTGGTGACGTGTTAGGTGAAGCCGGTCCGTCAACTGGGAAGACGGAAGACGGGGACGGCACAGGTGACCTGACCGGTGACGCAGACTGCGCAGGGGGTGTAGGCGACACCGGTGACTCTGCTGGTGACACAGGTGCTGGGGACACGGGCAACATTGGTGGTGCAACTGGTGACGCAGGCTCTTGCATCGAAGGGGATGCGGGAGGAACGGTGGATGCAGGCAAGACAGGTGGCGTAGTCAATGTAGGCGACAGAGACGACATGGGCATGCACGCTGGTGGGTGGGAAGGACCAGTAGCGCCAAGTGTGTCTGGGGCAGTGTCAACAGTTGTCACCTCATCCCCCCTGCACGCGGGATCGTTCCACACCCAAGGGAATGCACCTGTGGGGTGCCACCAGCGGGCAGGTCTTGGAAGGAGAGACGCTAAAAAAATAGGGCGTCCCGAGACTCGACAATGCGCCGACGACTGGGGTCCCAGAACCGCCAGGCTTTGGAGCGTGAGGCCACGCCTAGGAACGCGCAGACGCAGCCTCTAGGGGAAAGTTTGGACCCTTGCTGTTCTGGTATAAACCAGACACAGGCAAGGGACCCCCACACACGCGCGAGTCGGAGGTCGGCACGACGTCCGTACCATAGTTGGTATGGGGTGTGTGTGTTCGGGAGGGGGCCGTGAGGGATCCTGTTCCAGACCCATGTCATGTAGGCCATACCCTCGAAGGCAAACGCTTCAGGCATGCCGCTGTCTACCCGCATGGAGCGAACTGCATCCTCCATGGTGCGGTTCCAGCGCTCTGACACGCCGTTCTGCTGTGGCGTGGCTGGGGCGGAGAGGTTGTGAAACACTCCCATTGAGGCGAAGTAGCGGTCCAGATCTCCCATGAACTCACCGCCTCGATCAGAGCGGAAGTTCTGGAGGGTATGGCTGGACTGGCGCTCAGCCATAATGAGCCACGTGCGAACGGCTAACGCCGCATCGCTTTTCAGACGTAGACTGAAGACCCACCGCATGCGAGTGAAGTCGTCCGTGATTGTCAGGACGTATCGCCCTATGTCATCCTTGAACTCGACGGGGAGGGGTCCTAGGAGATCAAAGTGGACCAACTCCATGGGCTTGAGAGCCCGGGAGTCGGACAGAGGGTATGTGGCGCGGTGCATTTTGCCTTGTGCACATTGCAGGCAATCGGTCTTGGGCGGCGCCTCAAAGGACGCTGCGTCAAGACCGAGCGCAGGTTGGGTGCAAACCAGACGATCAACGGCATCTAAGTGGACATGACACAAGCGTCTATGCAGTAGACGCTGATGCTCAGGAGACAGCGTGCCTGTGACAAACAATCGTGCAGTGGATGGTGCAATGATGTTGGTGGACATGGGGCAGCCAGAGACGTGATACAAGTCCCCTACTGCCCTGCCACGGAGTACCACTTCAGCAGTAGCACAAACGGAGACAGTGGCCTCCTCACCTGTGAATGTGACACTGAGACCCATTCGTGTGCAGGCACGTCCAGACAGCAAGCTGAGTTCTAGACCAGGCACATACAGCACGTTTGAAATGTAGAGCGGTCCAGACGATCCATGGAATTGTACCACACCTTCACCTTGAACAGGAACCTCATGCCCAGCAGCCGTACGCACTGACTTCACAGAGCCGACAGGACCAAGCACCACAAAGTCACAGTGGCGACATGTCATGTGATGGGTGGCACCCGAATCTAGGATCCAGGTGGCATCCGTCACACGCTCGGGCGACGTGACTGAACAGCTGCCAACGATGCAGATAGTGGACAGGGGTGGCTCAACAGATGACTGCTGAGCCGCACTGACGACACGTGTCTGTGACTCATCAAGCCACGACAGGTCGTCGTGACCTGAGCACACTGCGGCGAGGACGGGGGACAGACCAGCATCATCACGCGCGACGAATGACTCCACGGACTCAACAGCACACCGTGCCCCACCGTCACCATCCCGACTGCACGTCATGGACTCGACAGACCTGACTGTGGGACCCCTCGGCTCAGTCAATGCACTCGCACCTCCCTGAGTGGTGAGCCGGAGAAGCTGGCGGAGCTCGGCGATGTCGCGGGGCTGGGTCGCAAGATGCTGCTCCAGAGGTGGCAGGTCGCTGGTGTTGGCTACGGCTGCATCAGCCGACGGCGGGGACTGCGTGTCAGTCGTTGCTGTGGTGTGTGCAGAGGCGCGCTCACGCTGCTCAAACGCCCGTTGCAGACCTTGCGCAACCTTCGTCCAGTTCTTGGGGAGCTTGCACTCCGTGTAGCGGTGCGCTCCGCCGCAGTTGTAACACTCCCACTGACGCTCCCTAGCCGGCTTTGAAGCAGCCTGTTCCTTGCCCTCCTTGGCACCCCTCCTGTTGTTTTGTGCCTTCTTCCCTTGGACTGCTGCAGCTGAACCACCTGTTGTGGTGGTTGTCGTTGGCTGTGACGACGGGGGGAAGGAAGGGGAAAGGGCGCGCGAAGCATGAACAACCGTGACGGCTGCGGCGGATGCACCATGGCGGGCGTCATTTGCTGCTCCAACTCCTGCCACGTGTAAGAAGTGTTACGTCGCCCATGATAGGAGCAAACCCCAATCGGCCATCTCCTGAAAGCTGCTCAGGCAGAATTTGTCGAAAGCCTTGGCGTACTCGCGCCTGATGCCGATCCTGATGGTGTTGAACGCCATGAGTTGTCCCGGCCCATGCTTCCCCAGGGCCCTGTAGAGCCGCATCGCGCGCCGCCAGTAGTCGGCCGGTGTCTCGTGTCCACCCTGGCACAGGGAGTTGAAGTCCGACAGCTGTTGTGATGTCGTTGCCATGGTCGCGTCCACGAAGAGAGTAATCGCCAGCTCCCAGGCGCCGCGTGGGCCAGCTCCAGCACCAGTGCGGGGATCTCCCAGGAAAGGTTCGAAGTCGGGAGTGTACTCCTCGGGGACAGCCTTCAAGAGGCCGTATGCTGCGCGAGCGGCGGTAGCCGTCTGCTGGGGGTCTGTGACCTGGTACTGGATGGTGTAGTACGGATACACCCCCTCACTAACCGCCCACATACGGAACCGTGGTTCCCAAGTGCTGTAGCTGTCCTCCTGTCGGTAAGTCGGGGGTTCGGTCTCAAACCACTTTGGTGGCTTTGTTGTCGGCAGAGCTGTAGATACAGCTTGTTCTGACGACAGCGACGGGGGGTCCTCCCTCAACCCTAGACTCACACGAAGTAACTATTCTTCTAAGGATGCTGGGTCTGTGGTAACCTTGGACTGGTTGCTTGGGCCTGCTTCGCCGATCGGTACTGCTTGGCGTGCCGAGCGGGTTCGACGCCATTTTCCTAACTATGCGAGGCGTAGGCGTAACATGCCTTCCTTGTCATTGGCGTCTTCGTCCGACTGTGGAAGGTGTCGGACGGATCGGCATCGAACGCTCCTAACGCTGCATTGACGTCGGCTACAACCGCACTCTCAACTGTCATCTTGCCCTTGTGCAGGGCATCACGGAGCAGCTTCTGCTATTGCTCCTGCTGTTGCAGCAGCTGCTTCTGCTCCTACTGCTGCTGCTGCTGCTGCTGTTGCTGTTGCTGCTGTGGCTTGACTACATCCCGAAACAACTTGATTAAGTCGGCCATTTGCTTGGCTGTCTGTTCAACCTGCTGGGCCTGTTGTTCACGTAGCTCTCGCAGACCGCGCGCCAACGAGCCGGGGCTAGACGGGGACTCGTCCCGCGTTGCACCCGGTGTGACGCCACTCACACTGGAGGCGGCAATGCCCGCGTCCAAAGTGGAGCCGGCACTGCCGACTCCGATAAGGTCGTCCTTGGGCATGGTGTTGGGATAGCGCAGGTGTGCAGCACAGGTGCTGACACTGCCGTTGAGTGGTGGACACTGCCGAACTGAAAGTCGTCAGCATTCACCCCGCCCGAGAGGGCGTGGATTATGTGATGGTCTCCCCTACGCTGCCGAATAATTTCGGCAGCGTTTCCCCTGCCCCAGTGGGCGTGGGAAATATGATAAGGCCTGTTTCAGCCAGAAAAATGCCGATGGACCCCCCCCTCCTTTTGACGCTGCCGAAGAATTTCGGCAGTGTTTCCCCCGCCCTAGTGGGCGTGGGAAATCAGGGAGAGGCCGCGAGGTAGTCTTGTGTACCTGAACCACCACCGCCAAACCCAGGGAGAGAGGGGAACCCAGCCAGAAGGGGGAAGGGTAGACCAGAGAGGACCCAAAGGCTGCTGCTGCGGCCAGCGCTGTAGCGACTGCTGCTGCTGGTGCAGCTGATGCTTCTGCCGCACCCTGCTGCACGCTCATGCCGCTGCAGTTGCTGCACCGCGCAGCTGCTGGAAGTGCTGCGGCTGTACCAGTGTGGCTGCCACGCTCTGCTACGGCTGCGGCTGAGCAGCCTTCGCTGTTGCCTACGACGGCGGTTGCGGCCGCTAACTGCTGCTACTACACGCTGTTGCACGCTGCTGCCGCTGCTGCCGCTGCTCCCCGCGGCCGTGGACAGTGGTGCTGCGGTTCGGCCAATGCAGCCGAGCCAATGCGGCCTCTGCTCACGGCTGCCGCTGCTTGTTGCTGCCTCACGCCGCTGCATGCTGCTGCCGCTGCCGCTGCTGCTTCGCGACTGCTGTCGCCGCTGCTGCTACCGCTGCTGATCCGCGCAACTGCAGATCTGCCCTCCCAGGATCTTTTCCCGCGTCTCTCACGCGGGACGCGACGAAATTTGGCTCGTGCGCTCTGATACCAAAACAAGAACCCCTCTTCCCTTACACTACTTTTTGGAGCACCACACTTTGGTCAGGATGCAACTGACCTCGTCCAAAACGGACGAGTGTGGAGGGAGTTAGAGTCAGAAACGTGGAGAGGGTCGAATGAATCCTACGGGGTGGAACTCGCTACTCGAGTCCACCCGTTGGCCGGCGAGAGAGAGCTCGCCGGCACTCGCTAAACAAAAGGTCATGGGCGAACCTGCCCCACGTCACAACCTGCCCACAAACTGAGTTTCGACACACACCGTGTCTGTCTAAACTAACCCAAACTCACAAGAAAGACTAAAGTGCCAAGATTCCTGAACACTTTCCACGCCACGTAGCTTGCTAGCCTAGTTGCTGTTCACTGACGAGGCACTGGCCTGGCCAGCTGACGCGCGAGTCACAAGGCAGGGCATGTAGTGGGTAGGGTTGGAACACAGATGGAGTGAACCACAAGTGCTGGAATCTGAAAGTAATTGCAGAGTTAGTTACAACAATGAGCCAAAGCAACTAAATAGCTGGGGCAGCCTGGTGCGCAGGCAGCGCATCCAGGGGCGCGTTTGGCTCCACACGAGGCACACCGTGCTAAATCTGCGCAAACTGCCAGAGTGGCCCGCCGAGGTGGAAAACACTCGCCCGGCCGTAACTTTCTGCACAGGCGTCAGAAAGACACGCCGTTTGAACCAGAACGACTAGAGCGACGAGGCGGACGTGTCCGTATCATGCAAGGAAGGTCTCCTCGTGGCACCGGAACACGTCTCCGGGTGCCCGGGTCTCGACCGACGAGCAAGGTACATGACCAAGCACCGGGCAACACGTCACAGGCGCACGCACACACGGGTTCAAGGCTCTGGGTCTCCGCGTCACACCGGTGCGACACACCAGGTGCGCGGGTCTCGACCAGCACAACCTCGACCAACAGCATCGTGCCAGACTCAAACAAACCACGCTGTCCTCACAGGGGTGTCAGGCCAAAGCCCACACACCAACACCCCCCCTGGGCTGTAGAGCCTGACAATGCGATACCTACATCCACACCTGCACCACAGGGAGATGGCGTCTCAGGGGGTAGGTCTCCTCGTCACACTGGTGGGTCCCACCAAGTATGCGGGTCTCGACCCTCACCACTGTGACCCCTGTCAACCACCGAGTAGCAATGCTGTGCAGAGGGAGGCGTCAGGCCAAGGCCCACACACCAACACCCTCCCTGGGCTGCAGAACCTGACAACGCGAGCAAGCCTTATAGCTGCTCACAACAAGTCAACTGAAGGGGAGAGCAAATGTCCCATGGAAACAACCCCTGCAGCACATCAACAGGAAGGGCAAGTATGCGCACGTGGCCTCACCCCACATCGTCGTCACTGCTGTCGTCGTCATCGTCACTGTAGTCGACGCTGGTGTCATCACCTGGTGTTGCGACGAGGGAAGAGCGGAGGGCCTCCTCCAACTGCATCGCCTCCCGTATGCACGCCAGCTGCTGGGTCGCAAGCTGCCACACGGACAGCGCAGCGTCGAGACGCGAGTGTAGTTCGTCGAGCTCTGCTGCGGCAGCGGGCCGGCCAGCTGCATCTGCGGCGTGCAGGCGGTCAGTCGCGGAATGAACCTGACGGTGGACCGCCGTCAAGTGCGCGTCGGCGTGAGCCACTGCCTCCCGCATCCTCGCCTCCTCGTCGCGCAGGAAGCTCTCCTCGTCCACTGTCGCCTCAGCTGTCGTCTGGCCACCAGTTGCTGGCAGGGGGTCGATACCACTCAGCGTGTCTGCACCTGCAGCATCTGCACCGGCAGAGGGTGCTGCTACAGAGGCACCGCCTGCTGCGGACACACCAGGCACTCGGGCGTCGGCTGGCTGGGCGTCGGCATCCGTCGGTGTCTCTGCCTCTGCAGCGCCGTCGCTGTCACTGGGAGCCTGGACGCCCTGGGGCTCCGCCGAGCCGCTGGCCCGCAACTTATCATCCACTTGCTGCTGAGCGTCCGCCCGTCGCCGACGTGCATCCTGTAGAGACCAGTCCGTAGCCTCAAGACGTGTGTGCACATCCTCTATGCACTCCTCAGCAGCATGCCGTGCTCGAACATCTACAGTGTAACAACGGCTACTGGCCTCCACGAGCTCAGCTGTGAGACCCCGCATGTGTGCCTCCGCTCGAGCCACGTCTGCCTCCTACACGTCGACTGCGAGACGCAGGCGCTCAGGGACGGGACCCGCAGCATGGAGGAGTGTAACTGGGACGTCGGCTGGAACCGCCATGGTGTCAGCGATGCCAGTCAGAGCAGCAATGAGCCGTAGGTCCGCAGCTCGCTCATCACCCTCCGTGACAGCTGGGGCAGTGGCCCTGGTCGCAGCGGACGTACCAGCCAGACGTCCGACCAACGTGGTGTCTGCACCATCCGGGGCATCCGCTGCCGGCGTCCCGTCTGTCGCTGCAGCTGCTGTCGCTCCTACTGTCACGACTTCGGTGGCTGCCGACACACTCACTACCCGGACGTCTGCTCCAAGGGGGTCAGCTGGCACCTCCACTGCTACAACGTCAGCTGTAGTCGCCAACTCCATCTCCATCTCCGCGCCTGACTCGGACTCCGCGGCGGACCACTCGTCCGCCTCCAACTCCTCCTCTGCACAGAGGGAGCCCCGTCCTGTAGCGCCAGTCGTCACATCGCTCCTGCGCTCTCTGGTGGTCGTCGACAAACACTCCATCCCCCCCACGACCGACACACCGGCAGAAGCGGAGAGGGGGTGGCCCGTCACCTCTACGAACGGGGACGAGAGAGTCGGCTCCGCGAGAACGGCTGGCTCTGACTCCGCATCAGACCACGCATCTGTCTCCGACTCCGCGTCGGACCACTCCTCGGATGACTCGTCCTCCTCACAGAGGATGCCCCGGCGTGCAGCACCACACGTCGCATCTCTCCTGAGCTCTCCGGTGGTCGTCGGCAGACACTCCATCCCCCCCACGGCCGACACACCGGCAGAAGCTGAGAGGGGGCGACGCACCAACTCCGTGACCGGGGACAAGAGTGTCGGCTCCGTGAGGACATCTGCCACTGGTACGGCTGCCGCTGCTGTCTGGGCACGTCTAGCCGAACGTGCCATCCGCTGCCGCGCGTGGCGAGCGCGGGCGCGAGTAGCGCGAGTCAAAGGGACACCCGCAGAAGCGGAGGAGTCGGAGGTGGGAAGGACTCCGACTGACTCCAGGACAGAGCGGAGGGTGTCAGACGTAGACTGAAGTTCGGCCGCCACCGTATCGTCAGGTGACGTCTCAGACGGGGGCGAGGACGAGGCCGATGAGGGAGGAGTCGACAGCGGCATGGTGGTGACAGGCCGCTCAGAGACCACATAGTTTGTGAGCTGCTACACCATGCGCTTTAACCCCTGAAGCTCCACGTGCAGCACTGCCACAGCTCCGCTAAGGGGCGCTACGGCATTGGTCGGCAACATCTCCGGAACGGGTGGAGGAGAAGAGGGGCGGGACTGCATCCAGGGCGGTCGCCACCCGGCAGGGCGCTGGCGACACTGGCGCCATCCATGGTGCCGATCCCCACAGTAGTAGCAGGCGAAGCCGTTGGATGCCTGAGGCATATGCCACGGCTGACACTGCCACTGTGGACGCGGTGCCTGCGACGTATGTAAAGCCGATGCCAACCATGGCGCCGGTTGCATTCCCTGCCACGCCAGTCTGCTCATCGCCAGAGCTCGGCGTGGGTGAGCGCACACGGCACTTGCTCCCGCTGGCACAAGGCCACAGGGGAGGTGAGCGATCGAAGCACGATCTCTCAGACGTGCTACGACGCCGTCACACGGGCGGCCACCACTGCGCTAATGGTGCGCTGGTGTGCGACTCAAGTGTGCGACCCTCAAGTCGACTTCGGTGCTGATGCTATACCGGGTGCCGTCGTCAGCCGATGGCTGTGGCCTCAAGCCACCTTCGCTGCTGCTGCTACTGCTGCAACTCTTGCGGCGGATGCTGCTGCAGCGGTTCCCGTCGTCAGCCGACGGTGGTGGCCTCAAGCCACACGGAAAAAGAGGAACTGAGTAAAAGATAACAACAATGGCACCGCCAATGCTGCCTCTGGGGCTACTGCTGCCGCGGCTGCTTCAGCTCTGGTCGCCGTCGACAACCGATGGCTATGGCCTGAGGCCACCTCTGCTGCTGCTGTTGAGGCTGTCGCATCTGCTACAGCTGTAGTGGTGGGGGTAGCTGCTACGCTCCCCCTCTCCCCCGTCCTGTACTCTGACGCGTGGGCACGAACTAATCGCCGAGGAACAATCGCTGTGGGATGCTCCTCGCGAGGTCTCCCGTCGCGGGAGCGTCCACCGCGGAGTGATCACCACGGAATCTCACCGCGGAGACGACACCGGTGGATGTTTTGTCGTGGTGGAATTTTTCCGCGGCCTGCCGCGGAGCACCTCGGCGGCACCCCTTACCGCGGAACACCGCCGCGGAACGCCGTCGCGGAAATACCCCCGCGAAGCACCTCACCGTGGAGCACCTCTCCGCCGTAGAACGCCTCCGCAAAACACCTCTGCAGAACTCCTTCACCGCAGAACACCGCCACCGTGAAACGCCTTCGCGGAATTTCTCCGCGGACCCCCTTCCGCGGTACAACTCACCGCGGACGTTCACCGCGGAATGCCGCGGAACCACCGCAAAACTGCCGCGGAATTCCGCGGTTTTTGCCGCGGAACAGCGGCCACGGTCGCAAGGAGCTGCAGCCGCGGTCGCGGACGCGGAACGCGGCGGGAGGCCGCAACTCGACGGAGGTCCGTCGGTGCGTTCCTCAACCAACGCGGTGTTTTTCGCGTTTTGGCGACCGCGAAAACCCCCGCAAACTGTCGCGGACCAACGGCCGCGGAACACCAAGGATTACCGCTGGCCTGTTCCGGAACCGTAGCGGAGCCGCTGCTGTAGATCGCCGTGGATCCGCGGAACACTGCGGATCTGCCGCGGCAACGTCACCGCGGGGTGACGGACTCGGAACGCCGTTGGCAACCGCGGTAGATCCGCGGCCCCGTCGGCGTGTTCTGTGGCGGCCGCGAGGTTGCCGCATCCGCTGCGGAGGCTCGAACGCCGCGGAGCACTGCAGAATTTCCGCGGAGCGGATTCTGCTGTCGCGGAACACCGCGAATTTTCCGTGGAATGGCGTCTGCAACTGCGGAACTGCCGCGGATTTGTTAAAAAAACGGTCGGAATGGTGGAGGGTCCTCCCAGGACCTTTCGCCGAGACAGGAGGCGCTGCTGCTGCTGCTACTCAAGGCAACGGCTGCGGTCGCTCCCTGCTACTGCGGCTGCTTCGCCTTTGCTACGCGGCTGTGCGAGCACTGGCTCGCCGCTCTGATACCATGCCAAGATTCCTGAACACTTCCCACGCCACGTAGCTTGCTAGCCTAGTTGCTGTTCACTGACGAGGCACTGGCCTGGCCAGCTGACGCGCGAGTCACAAGGCAGGGCATGTAGTGGGTAGGGCTGGAACACAGATGGAGTGAACCACAAGTGCTGGAATCTGAAAGTAATTGCAGAGTTAGTTACAACAATGAGCCAAAGCAACTATATAGCTGGGGCAGCCTGGTGTGCAGGCAGCGCATCTAGGGGCGCGTTTGGCTCCACACGAGGCACACCGTGCTAAATCTGCGCAAACTGCCAGAGTGGCCCGCCGAGGTGGAAAACACTCGCCCGGCCGTAACTTTCTGCACAGGCGTCAGAAAGACGCGCCGTTTGAACCAGAACGACTAGAGCGACGAGGCGGACGCGTCCGTATCATGCAAGGAAGGTCTCCTCGTGGCACCGGAACACGTCTCCGGGTGCCCGGGTCTCGACCGACGAGCAAGGTACATGACGAAGCACCGGGCAACACGTCATAGGCGCACGCACACACGGGTTCAAGGCTCTGGGTCTCCACGTCACACCGGTGCGACACACTAGGTGCGCGGGTCTCGACCAGCACAACCTCGACCAACAGCATCGTGCCAGACTCAAACAAACCACGCTGTCCTCACAGGGGTGTCAGGCCAAAGCCCACACACCAACACCCCCCCTGGGCTGTAGAGCCTGACAACGCGATACCTACATCCACACCTGCACCACAGGGAGATGGCGTCTCAGGGGGTAGGTCTCCTCGTCACACTAGTGGGTCCCACCAAGTATGCGGGTCTCGACCCTCACCACTGTGACCCCTGTCAACCACCGAGCAGCAATGCTGTGCAGAGGGAGGCGTCAGGCCAAGGCCCACACACTAACATAAAGTAGGTCACCAAGGCATTGCAGTTCACAGATAAACAAGCACGACAGTGTATCGTCTTGAGGACAAATGTGAGCTCTCCAAGAGGGGAGCAGGGACGACGTGAGTGTATCCTGAGGTTGCTCGCCAACTGCCGGACTCGCGTCTGCTCCCCCAGTCTCCCGTACTCTCTGCCTCCTCAGGGATCTGCAAGGCAATGGACGTGAGCCGAGAGGTCACAATAAGGTCAGCAACAACAACATCGCGGTAGCGGGGCCTAGCAAATTCCGTTTCAACGCATGGGATTTATAGAACCCCTCACGCAAACCCCACGCAAAACCTTCCCTCTAACAATCACAAACACCTCAAAAGTGGGGTTTGTGATTGTTGAAGGGGCGTGATGACGTCATGAATTCGACGCTACATTTCATGCAGCAACGACATGGTGTTCGCACGCTTTTTTTTATGTGTCGTTTTTTTATTCTACCTATAGATGTTCATTTGTAAAGTTAATAATCGCTGGATATGGCGTTGTTAAGAGCGGTCACTGGGTATGGGAGACTCATACACGAACGGATAAAATGATCCGAGGTGCCTGTTTCGACCCTCGTTTTGATGCAAGGTCACGACCGCCTTTTGTCGTTGTTTCCCAATGCTGTGGTAGGTCCTCGTGAAGCGGAAACCCCGATTCTCGAAGCGCCATTCCGTCGGATGCCTATCTATAACATTTTCATTGTCCGAGCGGAGGACCCGTTTGGAGGAAATGTTGGTAGATTGATTGATTGATTATTATGTTTATCGATCAATCAATCGAAATGTTGGTAGTGTATTGACAGCGGCGTCAATTTTGGGTCAGAGTTTTGTGGTTGTCTTTCCGGAAATGTTTTTGTTCATTGAATGATTTGGCACGAGTTGTCCGTAATCCATCCACGTGCTAGTTTCTTTCTTCCCGATAGAGCATAATTGCGAAGTCTGATGGATGGGTCCCGTTTCCTATTCAGCCACCTATGGTTTTTGAACGATACGTCCTTTCGAACGGCATATAGGATATGCAACCAACAGGGTAGCAGTCTTCGATACAGTTGATGTTAGAGCGCGGCATAAACTGGATATGAAAACGCCACTCGACATTTCTTATACGTGCTCCACCGAGACAGGCACCTGTCCTCGTCACGATTTTCGTTCGAGATTCAGGGTAGGTGCGTGGCGCATACAGAGCAGCTCGGATATATTCGTACTACACGAAATCGGTGGGTATATGGTCCCACCCCCGTTTTTTGGCCAGAGGGAACAGGTTCGACACCGCTTGGTACAAAAAGAAGGTGCGGGACATCGCACTAGTCGCGGATCGATGTCTTCCTTCGCTAACAATATCTCCACGATTTCTGGTAGCTCCCATTGCGGACAGAAATCGATCTTCGAAGATTCGATCATGCGCGGTGGGCGTAGCTTTTCCGGACTCCCCAGCAGCTCCAGCCCCCTGCGCTGCCCTCACGTGCGTTCGCGACGGCGGCAGCGCCCGAGCACCCGACCTCCTCCTCGGCCGTCCCACACACTCCAAAACACACCGTTGTCGTCGCCTCCTCTCAACGCGAGAGCACGGCGGGGCCGACGGCGGAAATGGAGGGCTTGAGTGGGGGAGAAGGGTTGGGCGCGCTGACGTCGGCAGAATGCAGCTTGCGACTGCAGCAACAAGGCGAAGGAGATGCGGTGGCCAGGCTCCCAACGCGTCAGCAACATCAGCCGCCGGCCCTGCCGCGCCGAATCCCCACGTGGCCCTTTCTCTCTGGGCCACGGCCGCATCCGGAGGACGCACTGGAAATGGATTTTTCTGCAGGCGCTGGCTTCGAGTTCGGGCGGAGCAACCGCGACGGCGGCAGCGGTTGGGGTCTGTGGGCGCTGCTGGTGGACTCGCTGGACGAGGAAGACGAAGAGGACGCAAGCAATACCTGGGGTCGAGGGGATCACGAGGGAAGCAGTGAGTGCAGTGAGGCAGAGTCATCCGCACCTCGCACGGAAAGGCTTGGAGGACGAGGACGAGGAGCCGGTGGAGGGCGAGGGGGAGGCGGAGGACGAGGAGGAGAGGTGCGTGAGGTTGCAGATGGTAGGCGAGGCGAGGTGGCAGAAGGGTTGGAGGACCCCATGCCTGGGCTTGCACCGCTCGCCGCTCTACTCGGAGAGGGGCAAGGGCAGGGGAGGCTAGCCAGCATAGCGGCTGCAGCCGCGGCGACGGTGGAGGATGAGGGACACGGGTTGGGTTGCGGCGGTTGTCAGCGCTCCGGATGCTGCGGAAACACATGCTCTGATTCCCTCACTCCCTTTCCCTCTTCTTCCTCCTCCCGCTCCTCCTCCACCAGTGCCGTCGCCATTCCCTCTCCTTCAGCCGCACGTGCGCAATGCGAGCGTGACGGCTGTCATGCATCGCCTGTTAGCTGCGACGCAACAACTCAGGCTGTGAGGTGTGAGTGGGAGTGCCCTCACGTGCGGGTGTGCGACGGAGGGGAGGCGCAAGGAAGAGTGTGCTCCCACACAGGAGCAGTTGAATGTGTGTGGCATCGGCCACATGTGGCGTGTGGGGATGCACCCCACTCGTGTTTGCGCTGCGGCATCACACAGTGCCGTTGCGCACGGGTTTTGGGGAGAGAAAGCCACAGCAGCAGCAGCAGCAGCGGCGGCAGCATCAGCAGCAGCGGCAGCAGCAGCAGCAGCGGCGGCAGCAGCAGCAGCAGCAGCAGCAGCAGCAGCAGCAGGAGCAACAGCAGCAGCAGCAGCAGCAGCAGCAGCAGCAGCAGCAACACTTTGAGTGCAGTTGCTGCTCAACAGCAGAGAGGGAGAGGGTGCAGCAAGAGTGCGAGTGTCAGAGAGAATGTGAGTGAGAGTGAGAGAGAGTGTGTGAGAGAGAGTGAGAGTGAGAGTGAGAGAGAGTGTGTGAGAGAGAGCGAGAGTGAGAGTGAGAGTGAGAGCGCACATGTGGTGTCGCAGCAGCTTGTGTGGCTTGGCAGAGGAACAGCTGCAGAAGCAACGCGCAGTGAAGGCGTTGGCGTGAAAAAGAGGAGGAGCAGACGGAGGAGGGCCAGGGACGTGTTTTGGGCAGTGGGAGGTGAGGACGGTAGACAAGCTCAGACAGTCATAGGTGATGCGGAGGCAAAAGCATCTGCAGCAGCAGCAGAAGCAGCAACAGCAGCAACAGCGGCAACAGCAGCAACTGCAGGAGGAGGAGGAGGAGGAGGAGGAGGAGGAGGAGATGAAGAAGAGTCAGAGGCAGCATTTGCTGAAGAGGGCAAAGGAGCATGGAGGTGCAGTGCTGCACACATGGACGAGTGGGTGGAGTCGTTGGAACCCCATGCGCTCGCCTCGCTGCTGCCGCGTGCATTCCACTCACAGCAACAACAGCAGCAGTGGGAACACTTGGTGGAGGTCAACCACCCGCGCCCGCAGCGTTCGCAGCCGCAGCATCAGCTACCCTTGCCGCCACCGCCTCTGCTGCAGCAGCAGCAGCCACAGCAGGTGCAGCATGATGACCTCAGCAGGCAGGCATGGTTGCGTGCAGGAACTGACGGAGAGCAGACTCGCCGGCATTGGACGGCGGAGGTGGAGGACGGCAAGCAGGTGCCAGAACCCCGCAAGCGGACGGACAGGCAGAGGGGCAAGGATGGGTGCGTGAAGGGGGAGCCGCGTTGGGCGTGGGATGGTGCAGAGGCAGTGGAGGTTGGCGGCGAGACCTCAGGCGCTTGTGCAGACGTGGGCGGCGAGACCTCAGGCGCTTGTGCAGACGTGGGCGGCGAGACCTCAGGCGCTTGTGCAGACGTGGGCGGCGAGACCTCAGGCGCTTGTGCAGACGTGGGCGGCGAG
>SZWC01008851.1:80568-108281 GCA_023375785.1 Penium margaritaceum
GCATGACCCCTTTGAAAACGTTCCATCAACTCACGGACGGACAAACCGAAGATGACGCATTGAATCCAAACCAACAACTTCTCCTCTACCGTGAGACGGGTGTCCCAGACGTCAACGGTGGCACGAAAGTCATCCACAATTGCCCTCCATGTCGTCATGTTCACCCGGGTCATGTTGTACATCCGTTGAGGGTGGCCTTGCTCAAGCTCCGTAAACCACGCCATGCCACCAAGCGACCCGGTTAGCATACGGCGACGGGCAAGACGCCATAGGATGCGACGAGCAAAGTGAGAGAGTAGCGTAAGGATCACATGGTGTAGTAGGACTTGTACGCGAACGACATGTTGAACAACGGCCTCGTCGACGTGATCATCTTCGTCCATGGTGATGTCCAAGTATTGATCAGGGCAGGAAGAACTGTTGCAGTAAGCCTACAATGCACAGGCGTATGTCCGAACTTGACTAAGTGTTGGAATTTGGACGTCGCTAGGCCCAAATCGCCAATTCCATGCGATGCGATGGATGCGTCGCGGCTAACGGCCGACGACGTCTCCGATGCGGCACGCCCGGGATCAAACTCGGCTAGCGCAATTATCGCTGCCGCAAGGGCTGCCGCAGGGGCTGCCGCAGATGCTGCGACAACATTATTGGCGCGAAGATGAGCCCTGCCGGAGATAAACTGCGCGAAAAACCCTGCGGCAGTGTCTGCGGGACTCTCTGCGGTAGGTTCTGCGGCAGCCCGAGCGAAAGCGCCCGGTCTGCCGCACCGGAGTCCGGCAGCAATGGATCCGGGCCAACGATCGACCCACAAAACGAGCGAGATCTCGAGCCGCGGTTTGGACCTATTTGAAAGGGCGTAATAGCTCATACATCCGCGCAAGCGTGCACATAAGCCTGAGATATCCGTGAACATAATATTAAAACAGCCGTCTCCTGCGAGTTAAATAGCTCAGATACCCACACCGCACTAACTATTAAGCTTGCATAGCCACGAGTCCAAATTTTGACACGGCATACCCACCTCTTTAAAGAAAGGAACGAGGTATCCGGCCCTCCCTCGCCATGCTCGATCACCCACATGTTGCGTTGATCAAGCATGGCGACGAGGGTCATGTGATCGTCGCTCGATCGTGACCGTCACTCCCTCGCAAGATCGCGATGGAGCAATGACCCCTTTTTTTTATTCGACGCGCAAACCCTCTACTATGGTTTAGGGTTTTGTATGTTTTGTGCGGGATCCGACCGCGCAAAACATAACACCCTATGTAGAGCGAAAACGTTTTGACAGTTTCGCAGATTTGAGTCAAAACTTCTAGCCAAACTCTGACCATGTCAGCTGGCACGGTCAAGTTTGGGATCCATGTGGCAGTTACAAAAGACAAAAGGGGTCTGGAGGTTGCATTCCGACTTCCGCTTGGAGAAGGACCCAAAATCGCGAATGAGATGCCGCGATGCATCTTTTTGTACAAAGATGCATCATAGACACCGACATTTAGAAAGCACGTGAGAGATTTTCATAAAACCTATAGATTATGTTGTGATTTGTGACGTTCCTGTCGACCTATACAGTTTACTTTGACCACTCGGCCGTGTCAATGCTCGTGCAGATCCATGATGCGGACCCAGGTGGCATTGGGGCGTCTTCTGGTGGTGGACTACCTGCTCGGAGCTGATCGACGGTCGCCCCAGAGTCCTGGATGCTGTCTGGGACCTTCTGCAGTTTTTCTGCGGCTTGTAGGATTTTATCGGTGGACTGGCCGTGGGCCCGATTTTCATGTCTTTACATTGTGTGTCCACCGTTTGTTACCTGATGCGTGCATGTGACCAGTGGTAGCGTCCGGCTTCAGATTCTGCACGTGTAGGTTCAGACGACGTAGCGTTCAGACTTGTCTACGCTGAGTTACAACCAAAACAATGGTTTTGGGCCGGTTTTAGGACAGACCTTGCACTGCCGCGTGCGACACCCGCCGTGCGCCGCGGCAGGTACTTATGCCATGGACCTTTCATTTTTCATTTCTCTGTGCAAATGCTATTGAAGCATTGTGACAATTTGCCTTGTGTCCCCTTAGCCAGAACCTTGTTGATGTGTGCACGACTTGTGACCGTTGTCACCGTCTGACCAGGCACTGACGCCTAGTCAGCGACAATATCACTACGAAGCTTCCACGCATTCTCTCATGGTATCAGAGCAGCGGTACTCCTCTCGCTGAGCTGCCACGCAGAGACGCACCACCGGCGGCAACAGTGAGAGTCACCACCGCCACCATATCCTGGGACTCGTTCCAGCCGTTCTTCAACAAAGATATCATCACTCTGTCCCCACCACCACATCAGGTGAGCTGCGGCATTAACTAACTCCAGCAGTAGTAGCACCACCGGGTGGCAGCAGCAACCGTGTCTGGCTGTAAACTTGTACACCAAAAGAAGAAGAAGAAAAAAAAGAGTAGCAGCTCGTAGTAGCTGCTTGCGGCGGCAGCTACGAGCACTGACAGCGCATAGCGGCGGCAGCAGCTCACAACAGCGGCCGCAAGTAGCAACAGCAACACAGCAGCAGCAGCGAAGCAGCAGCATTGCAGCTGTTGTAGCGATTGCAACACAGCAGCAGCGAAGCGGCTGTAGCGGAATAAGCAACAGCGCAGCAGCAGCTGCGCAGCCGCGAGCAGGGGGTGACGAGACCACCCCCACCAGTCACCCAAAGTTCGCGTGACCTAAAAAAAATCGCTGGCGTAAAAAACGCTGGCAAAAAAGCTAGCGTAAGAAGCGTTGACGTCATCATCGGTTGTGCTGGCGTCAGCAATTTTGGGGTCAAAACGTGAATGTTTTTGAACGTTTCAACCCCTCGAGAAACTCTGTCGGTTTCTTGTTCGGAGCTTTTCTGACGTTCAGCCCCATACTGAGCGCTGACATGGCTCCGACCGGTGACAAGGACAAAGGACCACCAGATCCTTCTTCCTCCTCCTCCGGGGTCATGAGCCCACGTTTGCAGGCCATTGCAGACCTGCGGAGTCAGCAGGATGAGATACGTCGCCTACAGCAGCAGCAGACCGACGCCATCCGCACGCTCATTGATCTTCTTCGGAGTCATTCCACGGCCCCACATCACACCTCGGGGGGAGTCGGCGGTGTCACACCTTCTGCACAACAGTGAGCATCTACACGGAGGAGAGCGGCAGGACAGGATCCGCCACTTCTTGATCTTTTGGAGGAGGACCCTGATATGCCAAGCATGGACGATGACACTCTCGAGAGGGAGATTCGCGTACTTCAGGAGCGTCTTTGCCAGTTGCAGACACGTTCCGGTTCCCTGTTCCCGGAGATCCAATCTTTGCCTGAGACCTACCTCGGCAACTTTCCTCGTCCCGATGTCTTCCCCATCCCTCGTCTTTCCCATCCTGTGGTTGCTCTCCCTACGGAGCGGCAACCTAAGGACTTCGAGACACCGTCCCCACGATATGTCAGCGAGGACGGCTTTGACTGCTGGGAGACCCTCTTCCAGGTCAGAGGGGGTTGGGCCCTACTACCACAGTCAGTATGAGGTTACGGACCGTGCTCAGGTGCTCAGAGCGACTCGGGCGATGCGCGGACTTCTTTACGCCATGTCTCGCGAGACTGTCGTGGACTTTCACCCCTTCCTTGGAGAGGCCGGCACAAGCGCGGGTGCTGACCCACGTCGGGGCTGGGAGCTGGCATTATCCCTGCTTGCTGCAGAGACGCACGCCATCCACGCGGCTCACATCCGCGCCTTCCACTCCCTTTGTCAAGGACCTGCCAAGCTCGTAGTCGCTTACTGGCGGTGCGCCATGCGCATTTACACGCACCTTGGGACCGCAGGAGGGACACAGTTGTGGGCGCTTCGCACGCTCATGATCGGAGTTCGTTTTTAGCATGCCGATATCTTCACGAGGTATAGCGACGTCACGCTCGAGCCCTTCTCCACCTCCCTTCAGCTTCTTCCTTGGGCGCATCAGCTTTTCCTCCAGGTGACATCCGCTCGTGAGGCAGCCGTCGCCCACCAGGAGAGTTCACTTGTTGCACCGGTCATCGCGTCACCACCGACGCCTCTCTCGCAGTTCACTTCTCCATCCTCTGGCACGCCGCCCTCCTCTTCCCCTTCCACCCCAGCTACCCCGACTCAGGTGCAGGGCGTGGCAGCAGCAGCACAAGAGAAGAAGAGCAAAAAGAAGTGTGGCTCGGGCCAGCAATAGTCACCGCAAGAGCAGTCATCAGGAGGTAGTAGTGGACGCACTGTTCACTGCTACAACTGTGGAGGCACTCACCGCTACATTGAGTGCCAGCAGCCGCTCGACTGGGCGCGGATCACTCGCAGTCTTCAGACTGCACACACACAGCGGTGTGCATTGAGCAGCATACCCTTTGGTCACGCGGTGACCACGACTGCAGCAGTTCCCACTTCCCCATCGGCGAGCAGCAGAGACCCGGACCCCCGTGACCGCACCATCGCCGAGCTCCGTCAGCTCCTGGCGCTTTGCTCTCAGGGAGGTGCGAGTGTGTCGTCACACCCGGGTGGTTCACAGACTGTTTGTTCGTCTGTTCTCGTCTCTCGTGATGACTCGTGTGGGAGAGTACAGCTGGCATGTGATGATGATGGGCCTGATAGTGCAGATTGGATTTCTGAGTCTCACCTGTGCGCCCTTCGTCGTTCTCCCTCCTCTGTTGCCAAGCGCCCATCTGCAGCCGAGTGTTCCATTGCCCGTTGCACCGTGACGTCCTCCAGTCGTGATTCGGGTGGCATTTGGATCATCGATTCCGGTGCCACTCACCACATGACATGTCGTCGTATTGACTTTGTTGTCCTCGGTCCTATGGTGTAAGCCGGACAATGCCAACGGCACTGATCACGGCTTGAGGCTTCCTTGAATGTATAATCTGACTGTGGATTTGAAATCTACAGGAAAAACTGTGCAAGATCGACCCAAGAACGGGGTCGATCCATCAAGAGGAAGTTACGCCCGGCCAAAGGTTGGACCGGCCGAGGGGAAAACAGGTGACGGGAATTCATCCCCAAAGACCAAGGCTCGACCCTCGGAAGACCCAACAAGGCCGAAGCGCCCCTTGGGGCCCGGTTAGTCAATGATTCAAGGATCATTGAGGGCCAAGGGCGCTTCGGAATGGTGCCCCGATGTGTTATTACCAGCAAGGGCGCTTCGGGCGGCCGTCACCGCAGCTAGTGGTGCTGCCAGCGGCAGATTATCGTGGTTCACGGAAACGGCCATATCTCGGCCGTTCCTCCACGGAATGATGCGATTCTTGGTGCGTTGGAAAGCTGGTAAGATAAGCTACGTGATGCTAAGGCAATAATGCTCATCCCAGGCCCATACGGAGCCGCGCACGGCTCGGTGACCTCGGGTCGCCTAGGATGTGTCATCATGTACATATAGTCTTGTATGTTGACACTTGAATAAGAAGTACAGTTTACTCCCACTGTGCCACACGTGTTCCCGTGCTCCCCCAAGATGACCCTACGCTTCCGCAACCCCGGGAAGGTGTGCACCGGCCTCTCCTTGGTCGCCGTTGCCGCCGGTTGGTGCCTACACCATCCGGTTGAGGCTAGCACACCGCGCCCGGTTTACATATGGCGTCTATTCGCCCCGTTTGTACAAGCTCTGGTGAGTCCTTGCCACTCCGGGGTGTTGGGGTTTTGTGCTTCGATGGTCCGTCTGGCCCCTTGTATCTCTCTGATGTGCTTTTTGTGCCTGGCCTTGAGCTCAGCTTGCTCTCTGTGCATGTCTGCACTTTGATGGGACTCTCTGTGGAGCGCAGTGCCGACTCTGCGACAGTGACTGCTCTTGATACTCGCATTGTTGTTCCTCGTGCCTCTGTTGTGGATGATCTGTATCGTGTTCCTTGGATCTCTTCTTCTTCTTCTTGCTCCCCTTCCCCTCCTGCTCGTGTGTTTGTCACTGGTGTCCTGTCTACTGAGCACCAGCGCCTGCTGCATCGACGTCCATGTCATGTGGACTCTGACACTGTGTCGAAGCTCATTAGGACACAGCCCGCCCTCGGTCTTGACGCGGCCTCTTTCGAGAGGCCGCCCAAGACCGATTTTCTGTTCTGTTCTCAGGGTAAGATGCATCACTGCACCTACACTGACTCCCGTTCTCGAGCCCTTCGTCCCCTCGAGCTGGTCCATACGGACCTTCTTGGTCCTCTCCCGGTCGAGTCCTTATCCGATCGGTGCAGATATGTCCTGACCCTGACCGATGACGTCACCCGGATGCGGTGGGTCTACAGCCTGCGCCAGAAGAGTGATGACGCTCTCGCGGTTCGTCTCTGGCTGGTGATGGCTAAGCGTCAGTCTCGCCACTCGCTGTACATCTTCCGCTCGGATCGCGGCGGCAAGTTTCTTGGCAAAATGGATAGTTTCTTTGTCGAGCACGGGATTTTTCATTAGGTCTCTGCTCCTGCCACTCCTCAGTAGGACAGTGTCTCTGAGCACTGGAACTGCACCATGGAGGATGCGGTTCGTGCTTTGCAGTCTGAGTGCGGTCTCCCGGAATCCTTTGCCTTCGAAGGATTCGCCTACATGACGTGGGTCTGGAGCCGCCTCCCGCACGGTCCTCTTCCAGACCACGTTACACCGTATGAGCTCTGGTTTGGCCACTGTGCCGATCTGCGTCTTGCTTGTCTCTAGGGCTTAGTTGCTTCTATGTGGTACACGGAGGATCAACAGGGGTCCAAGGTCTCTCCGCGGGGTCGCTAGTGTGCCTTTGTTGGTATCTCCCCGCGGTGAAAGGCCTGGCGTTTTTGGGACCCCGCCCGTTGTCGCATTGTTGAGTCCCGCGATGCGCTCTTCTTTGAGTCTCTCACCTACTACGATCTGACCTCGATTGTGTCGATGTCTGTCACACACGTTCCTACGTGTGGGGTTTCTCAACGGATGGGGGAGTCTCAACCTACGAGCACCTCTTGTTTGGCTGATGTGTCCATTCGAGCCCCCTCCACTTCTCGGTCTCCGGCTCTTGATGACCCGGCGATCATCGTTGTCGGCCCAGAGACCTCTCCCGTCCAGCCTGTGTTCTCTCCTGTGCCCTCGCGCCCCACAGACACCCATGATATTATCCCTCTATCCACCGGTACTCCAATCTCTATGGGCAGTCCTGCTGCCACTCCCAGTCCTGCGTCTCCCATCAGTTCACTAGCCTCTCCTCCCACTACATCACCTGCCCCTGTGCCTCAGTCCTCACCAGATGTGGTCGTGCTTGTCTCTGAACCTGCGGTCAGCCCTTTGAGCCCAGGCTACTCGCGTGAGCCCGGTGGTTGTCTTCGACCGTTGGGCTCCGTAGCCCAGCGAGTTTCAAGTCCTGCACCCAGGCGCTCCACTCGCAGTGTTGGGAGTGGCGATCCCGGCACAAAGGCCCTCGACCTGAGTGTCCGTACAGATCACACAAAGGTACATCCAGCGTGTCCTCTAGGGCACGATCTTGTCACTCACGAGTTTCGTACCGCTTGTGATGCAGCAGCTGACCTTGTGGTTGTCAGGCCCAGTTCTAAGGCGTGTGCACCGGCCACTCAGAGCTCTCCCTCGTTGGCGCCTGATCCGGGCACACTGAGAGACACTCTCTCATCAGAGGATGCCAAGGCCTAGCGTGCTACCGCGAGGATGACCTTCGTGCCATCGAAGAGCACGGAGTTTACAAGCTAGTCGACCTTCCACCTGGGAGGAAGGCGATTCAGGTCAAGTGGGTCTTTCGCAAGAGGGTGAAGCCGGATGGTTCACTCGAACGCCACAAGGCTTCCTTGGTCGTCAAGGGGTACTCTCAGATCGAGCGCACTGACACTTTTGCCCCTGCCGGTCGCATGACCTCAGCTCGCGCTCTATTTGGTGTGGTGGCTCAACATGACGGGGAACTGTGCCAGAGGGATGTGAACAATGCGTTCCTCCATGGCTCGCTGGATGATGAGATTTATGTGGCCCAACCACCAGGCTTTGAGGATGGTGACAAGGTCTGGCATTTGCGCAAGTCCTTATACGAACTCAAGCAATCTCCATGGTGCTGGAACTGGGAGATCACAGGCACGCTGACTCGTGCGGGTTACGTACAGAACAAGGAAGATCCCTCTCTTTTCATCCGACAGGTGTCTGAGTGGCTCACTGCCATCCTGGTGTATGTGGACGACCTCCTGATCACGTCTCCCTCCATGGAGGCCGTGAAGGAGGCCAAGTCGGTCCTCGAGACTGCCTATAGGATGAAGGACCTTGGTCCTACAGCGGTGTTTTTTGGCATGGATATTGTACGAGACCGCAGACGCCGGACGCTTCTGTTGCATCAGGCCCGATACGCACGCGTTGTGGGGGAGCACTTTAGTGACATCCTTGGCGTAGTGCCAACGGCCTCCACACCTCACACACCTGACGGGCTGGACGCCTTGAAGGTGGAAGATCCCACACAGGTGGGGGAGAGAGTGGATGTGACCTTGTACCTCTGCCTCATCGGATCTCTGATGTACCTGGCCACTACCACACGTCCCGACATCGCTTTTGTTGTCAACCTCCTTGCACAATTTTTACGGGCTCCACATGCTAGAGCTCTCTTGGTGGCTGTGCGAGTGGTGCGGTACGTGGTTTCCACGCCGTACCTCGGACTCTGCTTTCGCTGGCAATGCTCGATGGCTCTTGACGGCTACACCGACAGCGACTGGGCCTGGAACCCAGATGGACGTAGTCGCATCGGTTACGTGTTCCTACTGGTAATACCGCTATTTCCTGGTGTTGTGGGAAGCAGGGCTGCATCGCACATAGCTCATCGGAGGTAGAGTATGTTGCTCTAGGTGCAGGGGCTGCTGAGGTAGTGTGGCTGCAGTGCCTGTTCCTTCAGCTCGGTAAGTCACTACCCGCCATTGTGCTTCGTTGTGACAACCAGAGTGCTCTTGCCATTGCGAAGAAATCTGGTCTCTTTCATGCTCACACGAAGCACATTGTAGTTGAGCATCACTTCGTGCATGATCCGATGGAGCGACACGTGATGTCCGTCATATGGGTCCGCACTGACATGCAGCGTGCTGACTTCTTGATGAAGGCACTGGCGCGCGGGAAGTTTCTGGTAGCCATTTGTTCCATTGGGCTGCACCCCTTGCCTGAGAGTGGTTGAGTACGGGGTGTGTCTGTGTCTGTGTCAGGACTGTTTTTGCACTCGTTGTTGCACTCGTTTTAGTACTGCACGTGTATGGATATGCGTACCATCGGGTCATGGGGGAGTGTTGTGATTTGTGACGTTCCTGTCGACTTGTACAGTTTACTGTGACCACTCGACAGTGTCCATGCTCGTGCAGATCCCTGATGCGGACCCAGGTGGCACCGGGGCGTTGTCTGGTGTGGACTACCTGCCCGGAGCTAATTGACGGTCGCCCAAGAGTCCTGGATGTTGTCTGGGACCTTCTACAGTTTTTCTGCAGCTTGTAGGATTTTATCGGTGGACTGGCCATGGGTCCAATTTTCATGTCTTTACATTGTGTGTCCACCGTTTGTTGCCAGATGCATGCATGTGACCAGTCGTAGCGTCCGGTTTGAGATTCTACAAGTGTAGGTTCAGACGGCATAGCATTCTGACTTGTCTACGCTGAGTTACGGCCAAAGCAATGGTTTTGGGTCGGTTTTAGGACAGACCTTGCACTGCCGCGTGCGACACCCGCCGTGCGCCGCGTCAGGTACTTATGCCATGGACCTGTCATTTGTCATTTCTCTCTGCAAATGCTATTGAAGCATTCTGAAAATTTGCCTTGTGTCCCCTAGCCAGACCCTTGCCGTTGTGTGCACGACTTGTGATTGTCGTCACTGTCTTACCAGGCACTAATGCCTAGTCAGCGGCAATATCGCTAGGAAGCTTCCACGCATTCTCTCAGATTATTCCACCGACGGGAAGAAAGTTCTATAAAATAGACTCTCGACTACAAGGAAAGAGAGCACAAAATGAAGTGGGTGTCACAACGGATACGAATGTGACATAATCATAACTTCGTGCGCGAATATATGTCGTAGCTTCAAAAGGGGTAGTTGCGCTCTATGACGACGCGACGCGGTGAGACCCGTGTGACAAACGGGCATCGTCGGCAGAGACGACCTCATTCGTGACCATTCGTGACTTAAATACCGAGAGCTCCTTCGTTCGACACGACGTACTCCACCAATTTCTACACTGGCATCAGAGCCAACCGTCTTTCGACCGCAGCCCTAGCACACACTTGTCTCATTGCATGACCCGGTCGAGCCGACCGCGACAAGTCTACCACATGAGACGCGCTAGGAGACCCGAATGAGGCTTGTGAACTCCACAGATTTCACGTCTACACCTTCGCTTGGTATATAACTGAAAACACGGTTGCAGAAGCATCCTGACGCGCGGAACGAGCCCCGGCAGAGAGGCAAGACAGCCTGCTTCGACAGCAGCCACCTCCGCCGTGACAGCAATGGCCCCTGCTGTGACAGCAATTTCTAAGCCGTGGGAAAGGCAAACTGAGCCGCAGCCCGCATGTTTCCGCTCCGTGGAGGACCTCGCCGTCCAAGAGGAGCCAAAAACAGACGAGAGGTGGACCCGGGCCCAAGAACTTAAAAAATTCATCGCTTCCACAAGAAAGCTCCGATTGACATGTTTTTTTTGTTGGATTCATATTAGAAAGCTTTATCTATTTCTAGGATATTAGAGACCTGATTGTGCCACTTGGTTGTGGCTAGTTTAGGTCATATTAATATATTTGCATGTTGTGGTTTCCTTTTTGCTCCTTACCACTTGAACCTCCTTTCAGATTGAGTGAGTAAATCTCCTCTTTGATTAGGAGAGTGGTGTGGTAGTTCTAAGAGTGTGAGATCTTCAAAGTGAGTGAGTTAAACTCCTCCTTGTGAAAAGGCACACTTGAAGACTACATGTGCGAGTTTCGAAGTGAGGGAATGGAGCTCCTCCTTGCGATCTGCACATTAAACTAAGGGAGAATCTCTAAAGGAGTGGAGGAACCTCCTCCTTGGATTTTGCACTTAGCTCCACCTACGAGAGGGAGAGAGACCGGATCTTGTTGAGAAAAGAGGGTTTAAAGTAAGTACCATTGCGTAGTCGCGAGTGTGTGCTTCACCCCAAAAAAAAGGGGGAGGGGTAGAGCGGGCTTAAAGTGTGTGGCATTGTCGGAAGGCAAGCGTGCACTCTGGCTACAACCTTGAAAAGGAGTCATGAGATTCTTGGGTCACCAAAGTCATGGCCGCTCGGGCTACCGGCTTAACCACGCTCTTTGGCGGGCCGCCTCCAAAGGTCACTCCTAAAGGGAAGTGCAAGGGTCGCTCTCCGATCCGCCACACGCTATGAAGTGGAACCAACGATCCCGCCCCAATTCCGTCACGTCATCGGGAGAGGTTGAGTTAATCGAACCAAAAACGTGCACTCGTAGATCAGTGCACATTTTTTGGGCCGGAAGTCCGACTGCGGGGGGCGAAATCGGGACTTCGCCTGGCTCTGCGACGTCGCAGGCGGAGCTTTGCCTGCGACGTCGCAGGCGGAGCTTTGCCAGCGAAGTCGTCAAACAGTCACAAACCCCTTGAGCGAGGGGTGTGTGACTGTTCAAGGGGGTTTTGCGGGTAGGTTTGGATGGGGGGTCATAGACTCCCCCTGCGATGGACAGGAATTTGCTGGGCCCCGCTGCCGCGGGGCCCAGTAGATGCCCGCGCAAAAATAAAACCCAAAACCCCCGAATGTAATTTCGGGATGGGTTTGTTCAACGTTTTGGCTTCAAACTAGGGGTTGAACGCGGATTTGCGTGGTGGGAAAAAAATGAAAAGGGCGTTTTCGCTCGATCGCAATCGAGCGACGACCCCCTTTTTTTGCGTCAGACATGCAAACCCCCTCGTATGATGTAGGGTTTTGTGTTTTGCGCGGGTTCTGCCCGTGCAANATGCCCGCGCAAAAATAAAACCCAAAACCCCCGAATGTAATTTCGGGATGGGTTTGTTCAACGTTTTGGCTTCAAACTAGGGGTTGAACGCGGATTTGCGTGGTGGGAAAAAAATGAAAAGGGCGTTTTCGCTCGATCGCAATCGAGCGACGACCCCCTTTTTTTGCGTCAGACATGCAAACCCCCTCGTATGATGTAGGGTTTTGTGTTTTGCGCGGGTTCTGCCCGTGCAAAACACAGAAAATCCTACATCGTACGAGGGGGTTTGCATGTCTGATACAAAAAAGGGGTCGTCGCTCGATCGCGACCTCGCGATTGAGCGTCGACCACCGTTTTGACATCGGCGAAGTCCATGTCAGAACGTGTAGACTTCGCCCTCGATTTCGGCGAGTTCTGAAATCAAGGGTGAAGTCGGAAAGAAACTTCCGACGCGGCCATTTTGGCCGATGCACTCAAACTCGAGTGCATGATTTTTAGTCGATTAACGCTAAANGGGATGGGTTTGTTCAACGTTTTGGCTTCAAACTAGGGGTTGAACGCGGATTTGCGTGGTGGGAAAAAAATGAAAAGGGCGTTTTCGCTCGATCGCGACCTCGCGATTGAGCGTCGACCACCGTTTTGACATCGGCGAAGTCCATGTCAGAACGTGTAGACTTCGCCCTCGATTTCGGCGAGTTCTGAAATCAAGGGTGAAGTCGGAAAGAAACTTCCGACGCGGCCATTTTGGCCGATGCACTCAAACTCGAGTGCATGATTTTTAGTCGATTAACGCTAAATGCATCGGGATGAGAAAAAGGGCGGGCGTCGAGGCGATGACCATGTGACTCGTCGGGGGCAAGCTCTTGACCGTCCCTATGGCTTGCCACCGTACATGCTCGAGGTGGAAGATAGCCATGAGCACTTGGTTTTTGAGACGACCGAGGGACGTGAAGAGGCCCACGAGGATCTTGAGCAAGAGGCTCTCGAAGAAACTCTCGAGCCTACTTCAAAGCCAACAGCGAAAGATAAACACCCTTCTAATATGGTGGATGGTGATGCCAACATTGCGAATCCTACAAAGTCGGATGAAGCAGCAACTGAGGATGAGGTGACAAGTAACGAATAACATGACGATGGTCTAGCCGAAGAAGAGGAAGCTACTTCCATCAAGCTCGAAGCAAATGACGTCGCTGATGACGAGAGCGACGAGCAACAACCTGAGGATGGCAGACACGAGACGGAAGAAGATGAACACACTGCCATCCCCGGACCGATTCGAAGGTGTCGTGTTCATTTTGTGGATGATTCGGACGAGGGGAGAAGAGAGTCATCTCCAACTTGTGATATCCGCGTTGAATTTGCAAGGCAAGAGCTCGAGACAACCGACCCCGTGCGTGGAGTTGTTGAAAAGTGACAGGATGCTTCTAACCTACACGCCATCGAAAGGAACAACCTCCGCTGGATGGGCCTTGCCGGCTCTCCAAGCATCCATCGCGCCTTCCTCAAAACGATCCGTCTTCACGAGGCCGAGGAGGATGTAACGAGGCTGAAAGACAACCTGAGCCGCGAGGACTACATCATCGTCATGGGTATCATCGGTGAAATGACACAACCACGAGAAGACGATTATCTCTCTCAGGACAAATGTCAGCCACGCTCATACGGTGAACCGCAAACTCTAAGATAAGAACATCAAACTCCATAGAGAGCTTGCTGTCGCCTTACATCGCGCTGAAGAAGAAGTCACCGCTCGAGAGATGATCAAGGCAAAGCAACACAGAGTGGCATAGATTTATGAGGCAGCAGCGGTTCATGCGGCAGGAGAGGCGGCTGAACGCGCTTTTGAGCGCTAGAAATAGATTCAGGCTAAAAGTTGCCAAGAAAACTCTGCCGCGAACCAGCGCGACACAATGCAGCCTATCACCAGCGTTGGGCTACCGGCAGAAAGCTTGGCAAGCCGTCCCATGTTTGAATCGGCTTACAGATACAATGGCAAGTCAAATGTGCACACGTGGCTGAAGCGATTTAAACTCCAGATGCAGCGGAGGAAGATCCCCTTGGACGAATGGGGGACACAAGGGATGTTGGCGGTGAACCGTGAGCAATTTGAGCAGCTTGCAGAGATATGATTTGCAAAGAACCAAGAGGGAAACCCCACATGGGAGGAGTTTGAGGAACTCATGGAAGAGTTGTTCTCTCACCCTATCGACTCACAAGTACCAAAGGTCGAGTTGGAAAAGTAAAGGCAGGGAATCTTGACCCTAAGCTGGTATGTGGATCACTTTTATGACAAGGCCCAGCGTGTCCAACTGCGACACATGATAGAGGAGGCAAAGATTACATTGATTTTGAATGGGTTGGCCAGCCAACAGCTGAAGTTCCACTGCATTACTGATAAGGACCACAAGCGATGGACGAGCTTACATGCAGTGACAAAGTACGTCCTTGAGACGTACAATGAGAACTCGGCCTTATGGGATACGTCGACTCCAGTGCATACAACAAGGAATGAGGCGTCGAGCCTCCTTGGGAATGGCGGAAGCAAACGTCCTTTCAATGGACAGATTGGACAACCTAAGAAGGCTTGCTTTCAGGATCAAAGCGCTCAGCAAAGTGGCACTTTCACCTGTAGGGAGTGCAACGAACCAGGGCACATTGCACGGAATTGCCCGTATTGTCAGCAACATGGTCCTCCACAAGGACCAGCTCTCCGTCAAGGAGAGGGTAACAGGCCTCATGGGGGCCTGAACCGACAAGGGATGCTGGGACACCAGCAGGGCGGTGCGTGTCCTGTTCAGGGCGGCGGTGGTGGAGCACCAGTGGGTGCTCCAGGCGGGCAACACGCTGGACCCCGAGGAGGCAACGGTGCTTTTGGTCGTGCACCTGGAGGGCAGCAACAGCCAGCCTTTGGAGTTGTTCAGAGGATCCGAGTGCGTGGGCGACAGGGGGGTCGTGGACGCCCTCGTGTGCCAGACGAGGTTGAGGGACACGAGCATCATGGCATGGAGCCACGTGGACTCCAACAGGATTTTTGCCAGCCCCAGCAGTAGATAGTGGACGACTGCCCGGGGGACTTGACGTCATGGACAATTAGAGGATGTTTATGTTTGTGGATGATGATGTAAAGCGATTTGAGTTCTTTTCATCACAATGTTTTTCAACAATATTTTCATCGTTCATCCAATCTGACTCTCTTTACTCCAGTCGTTTTCGTCCACTAATGTACGCCACAAAGGAGAATCTTGAAAACCGTTCATGCCTTGTCGTAGTTACAACGGAAAATATGGCTGACATCATCAAAGAGGCACAACAAGCTCATGAGCCGCAGTCACTGACCACAGTCACGATCGCTGTGCCCGTACATGAAGGAAGTGACATGTCACAGCTGAAAGCCTAGAGGTTGCTTGTAACCTTTGCACGTGGTCATCACATGTGGGAGAAGGTGGGCGATAATGTGGAGCTACGTTCAAGCTCCTTTTCCTACCGGATTTACCACTTGCATGCAAAGCCGCCAGTGAGCTTGTTTGTACGGAAGGCTAGTGCACATATGACCATGCAGTTTCGAGGAAGTGTTAATGGAGCACCAGCTCGAATCCTTGGTGATACTGGGGCTGATGATTCATTTGTGAAAGCTACATTCTCGAATTCCATTGGTCTAAAATGCACCCCTCGACAAGGAAAGGTGTTGGTGGGCGATAACCGAGAAGTACCAATCATCGGTGATTGTGTGGTATGGCTCTCCCCTAGAATATTGAGCACAAAGACTCGTCTCACGGTTCTTCACCTGATGGACCCATTTTACGTCGCGTTAGGAGACCCTTGGTTGGTGAGCCACAAGGCAAAAATGGACTTCGAGTCAAAACTATTGCAAGTGATGAAAGGACGATGGAAGATCACGATCTCACCAATCCTCAACTTCAGAAACCTGATAATTAAACACCAGCTGCGTTGACTGCGATACAAGTGAAGCGGAGATTGCGACAAGGATGCCGTGTCTTCTTAGCCACACTATGAAAAACAAAAGAAGAGTCTGTACGTGACATCCCACACAACATGAAGACCATCATCTCAGATTTTCAAGATGTGTTTCAAGAACCCCCAGATGGATTGCCGCCGGTGAGAAAAGTGGGTCACACGATCCCACTAGAGTCCAATGCAACACCACCTTTCCGGGGCATGTATCGGCTCAGTCCTGCCGAGAGAAAAGAGGCCGAAACACAAATCAAAGAGTACCTGCACAAGGGATGGATTGAGCCGAGCTCATTTCCCTTTGGTGCACCAATCCTTTTTGTGAGCAAGAAGGATGGAGGCTTGCGAATGTGCGTGGACTATCGCACGCTGAACAGGCTTACAATAAAAAATCGTTATCCATTACCACAAATCGAGAACCTCTTTGATCAACTACAAGGAGTAAAAATCTTCTCATCACTTGACCTCTCGCAAGGGCATCACCAGATCCGAATTACATAGGAAGATGTACCAAAGACTGCCTTTCGTACACACTTGGGACACTATCAGTTTCGTGTGCTATCCTTCGGGTTAACAAATGCACCAGCAACGTTCCAAGCCGTGATGAACAACGTGTTCCCTAATCAGCTGGGGAAGTCCGTGTTGGTGTACTTGGATGACATTCTCTTCTTCTCCAAGATAGAAGAGGAGCACAAGAAGCATCTGCAAGAGGTGTTGGAAATTCTATGTGAGAGCAAGTTCTTTGTAAAAATGAGCAAGTGCAAATTCACGCAAAGAGAGCTTGAGTATCTTGGACATATTGTGAGTGGTAAAGGCATCCTGTGGACCCCCGAAAGGTGCAAGCGGTGAAATAATGGTCCCGCCCTTTGAACGTGGGCCAGAGCTGATCTTTTCTTGGCCTCTCAAACAATTTTAGACGCTTCATGAGGGGTTACTCGACCTTGGTCAGCCCACTCACAAGTCTCACACAAAAGACATTCACTTGGCGTTGGACAGAACGATGCAAGGCAGCCTTCAACAAAGTCAAGGAGATGCTAGCCTCAGCACCCGTGCTTGTCCTTCCTGACCCCAAGAAGCCATGGGAACTCAGATGTGACGCATCACTTGTCGGTGCTCGAGCTTTCCTCATGCAAGATGGTCATCCAGTAGCATTTGAGAGCCGAAAGCTTTCTGATGCCGAAACGCGCTACACGATAGGAAACCAAGAACTCCTTGCAGTTATGCACGCCTTCAAGGTGTGGCGATGTTACCTGGAGGGAGCAGAAGGGGAGATCACGGTGGTCACTGACCATAATCCCCTTATATATTTCCAAACACAACACAACTTGTTGAGACGTCAGGCACGCTGGAGTGAGTACTTGAGCAGGTTCACTTTCACATGGCAGTACCGGCCCGGCCGCATCAATGTGGCAGATCCATTTAGTCGTAATCCCGTGTGTGTGGTGATCATAGTGGGTTGCCAGAAATCCTCAAACCGTACCTTTGCCACGGTAGCAACTGCGATGACTCAAAACACGAACCCACTCCGTCCAGCACCCATACCATTCATTCAGGTGAACCCCTTCAAGAATCGAATTCGCATGGGTTACACAATCGACCCATGGTTCCAAGACCCTCGGAACATTGAGCAACATCATTTGGTCGAGGCTAAAGGACTTTATTGGCATGTTGAACAAGTGGTGGTCCCAGAGAGTGTAACGGGGACGCTTGGATAGATGTCGCGAGGGCGCTCCTTACAAAAGGGGGAGGATGTGCCGCCATCCCTTGTCAAAGGTTGAGATTTGGTATTGTACTTCAAAGTGCCATAAGACCTCAAGTGATAAAAATCATTGTTCGACAAATGTGACGGTCATAAAAGCGAGACTGTTCCTCCTCACTGTTGTTTTTTTTTTTCGTGATGTCCAGGGCCTTTTCTCCAAGAAAGATCACAAATTGGGACGATTCGGTCCGAAAGGGGGAGGAATGTAGAGCGAAAACGTTTTGACAGTTTTGCAGATTTAAGTCAAAACTGCTAGCCAAACTCTAACCATGCCAGCTGGCACGGTCAAGTTTGGGATCCAAGTGGCATTTACAAAAGTCAAAAGGGGTCTTGAGGTCACATTCCGAATTCCGCGAGGAGAAGGACCCAAAATGGCGAATGAGATATCGCAATGCATCTTTTTATAAAAAGATGCTTCATAGACACCGATATTTAGAAAGCACGTGAGAGAGTTTTATAAAACCTATAGATTATACCACCAACGGGAAGAAAGTTGTACAAAGCAGACTCTCGACTAAAAGGAAAGAGAGCACGAAATGAAGCGGGTGTCACGACGGATACGATTGTGAAATTATCACAACTTCGTGCGTGGATATACGTCGTAGCTTCGAAAGAGGTTAGTTGCGCTCTATGACGACGCGACGCGGTGAGACCCGTGTGACAAACGGGCATCGTCGGCAAAGCCAGCCTCATTTGTGACCATTCACGACTGAAACACCGAGAGCTCCTCCCTTTCGACACGACGTACTCCACCAATTTCTACACCCTACATCGTAATAGGGGGTTTGTGCATTAAAAAAAAAGAACAAAAGGGTCATCGCTCCATCGCGATCGAGCGAAAATGCTCATGTCAAAATTTGGACTCTTTTTTCATGGCACACAAACCACCCTTGGTTCGCGGAAAAAATACTTTCAAACCAAGCCCCTCTTTGCATTCGGGGTTGAGGGTTTCTTTTTTGAGCAGGCATCTGCTGGGCCCCGCAGTAGAGGGACCCAGCACATGCCCGCACGCAAACCCCACGCAAACCCCTTCCTTGAACAATGAAAAACACCTCAACTGAGGGGTTTGTCATTATTCGAGGAGTATGATGATGTCAGGATTCCGACGCTGCATTCCATGTAGCGACGACATAGCTTTTTTGTGGATACGTCGTTTCTTTTTTCGACCTGTGGATATCGTAGCTTTAATTTAGTTCGTACTCGGCATGCCGTGATTAATTTAGTATGTGTGGGCATGCTAGCTTAAATTTTAGACAAGGTGGGTACCGAGTCGCTCAGTCCTTTAAAAAACTATTTTTAGATTTTTACTTGCAAATCCCCATTTGCAAACTTAAGGTTTGGAGGGAGTGACTAGACACCCACCATGTCCTAATTTTGAGTTGTCGTGCCCGCATGTGTTACAAAAGGTACCGGATACCGGACCACTTTCATTTTGTAATCACGTATCTAGTGTCTGTAATAATAAAGACGACATATCCGAGTCCGAAGAATTTCACACGGCATACCATGTCATGTAATTTTAATCCACGCATACCCACACCGGATGTTGGCGATTATTCTTTATTACACAAACAAGACCCTACTGCTTATCGTCGACGATGTGTACGCGAAGTTTTTTTGTACTCGCCAAAACAAATCGTACTTGTCTGTTCGATTACTTGGAGTACAATCGATGGCGACAACACCACTGAGCAACGCGATTAGTTATTAGCTAGACCATTGACAACCGTTCTATCGCGCAGTTCAGCAGCCACTGCCACGCTCATACTGTTGTACGGTGTCGCTTTGCTGCTTGTGTGAAGTGAACACAATTGAACGTTAAAAAGCATCGGATTCGCGCCTTTCACCATTGAGTCCGCAATTGTTGGAGCTACCAACGCGATAGGGTGAGCCTTATCCACGAGTGATGGACCCGATGTAATGACCGCCCACTACCGTAGTGTCTTTTTTTTACAACTGAATTAAGTGACAGTTAAATTTGACTATAATTTTTAGCCCTGGAATTTTGGACCTCTTCGTCCAAAGGTCCCTGGTATTTTTTTAGTGTCTTGTTTTGGTCGAAATCATCGTTCATGTCTTTGGTCTTTCCCTACGACTTCGCTTGTTGAATCTTCAACTTTCCAATGTCGAGGGCAAAGTCCCGAGTCGCGGCTCGCTTTGCAGGTAGATCCGCGTGGAGTCCACAAGTGATTGCGAGCGGAACGTGAAAATTTCACGTTCCGCTCGCAGTCCCTAGGAGACTCCGCGTGGAACGTGAAACGGTGTGCAGAGAAATAGCTTTTTCTTAATTTTGAGAGTGATTCGTCCAAGACAACATAATTATTTTGGTGCTTGAATGGACGAAGGAAAATAATTGTTTTAGTTGAACGTAAATGACACTACGGTACCTCCGTTGGACGGCTGGGGAGACATCCCACACACACGACGCGGTCCACGGGGTGTGGACATACCCTCTCCGTCCAAAGTAACATGCGATGAGGCTGAAGCTGCCTGGCGCCAAGTGAAGGCTGAGTGTGACGCCATGTATGACTATGCACCACCCAGTTTGCACGCCATGTATTGAATGATGTGCATGCGTGATCCAACTAGTCGTCCTATGTACGCCAAGATTGATTGGCACCCGTGGGTGCAGATACATCCCATCACCATGTCGCATATGTAACCCCATAATATCTTGGTTGAAGTTTGTCGATTTTTATTCATGGAGTACCCACTTTACACTGCATTCTTTCCATTCATCCGTGTCATGTTTGATTCACTATGCAGTCAGAACAACCACCCGTGAAAACATCATGGTGAAACAACCACCACAGACATTTTACCACATGCGTAAAGGAGTTTAAGAAATAAGTGTACCATCGCTCCTCATACCTTATGGGTACTGTGTTCATCAGTCATTATTTTTATTCATGTGGAGCCCCCTGTTTAACACCATACCATAGAAAAAAGCCTAGTATAAAATATGTAACTCAATGGTGTCTCTGTTGAGGATTTTCAATTTGTATTCATGGAGTACCCAGCGTACACTGTATTCTTCCCATTCAGCCGTGTCATGTCTGATTCACCATGTAGTCAGAACTACATACCGTGACAACATCATGGTTGAAGAACACCACATACATTGTAACACATACGTGAAGGAGTTAAAGAAATAAGTATACCATCGCATACAATACCCAATGGGTATTGTGTTATTCAGTCAAGATTTTTATTCATGTGGAGCCCACTATTTAACACTATACCATAGATAACATCAAGTACAGGATAGAGCTAGAGTGAACATGGTAACAAAAACATGGAGAAGCATTAGTATGTCTTGACGGATAGTTTTCCATGTAGATAGAACCTACACTGGCATGTTATGCCCCGGTAACCCACTCACTAAGCAACTTTAGAAGGAGGGTGGCAGTGAAAAGATCCACGCCATCACCTCGTAGGCAGGGCAAAGTTGGCCTACATGACATCGTGACATAGGGATTCCATATGCACGTGCAAATCATGTGTCGTCCATGACTTCCTCAACTGCATCGTAGAATATCTCACTGATGGGATCAATGACTTCCCCCGTTGAATCTACATCTTCTTCAACAGTGTCTCCCATTACCTGGCCTTTGTGACACGGGCACATGTACATCTTAATGATGTGTGTTTGCTTTTTGACGGCCCATATCTTGGAAACCAAGTGCGTTGAACTGGCGCCAAGTATGAAAGCACTCACAAACAAGAGCTCAGAGTCTGATGGGTAGTCAATGGAAAACGTTGACTTGGTTCACTGTTGATCTTGGTTAAAGAGAATGAGGAGAATGTCTAGGAAGTGCACTTTATGCTGCAGGATGGGTATACACCAACTTTTTTCAAGGGAAATTAAGATTCAATATCCAATTCTTGAATTACATCACGAAAACACAAGAAACACCCAGATTTCCTGATGGGCTCCCTTCCCAAGGTTCCTAATGAAATTGGCTACCTGTTATCCGGCCCGCCCTCTCTACTTGGTGTCTTCTTCCTTGACATGGTCCAGGGGTCAAAATGATACAAGTCCTTGTGAAGTCCCACTCCCTTGTCCTGCACACCATGGACAAATGACATGGAGGACTGTCAGACAATGCATTACATAAGATTGGAGTGTAAAAAATGGAGTAAGACAAGCACAAAACGCACCATTCAGATGCCCTCGCTCTCCTCCTCATAGTAGTCCTATGAGAAATCATCCCAACCGCCATGTGGCATGCCCTCCGTGGCCCGCCGCTGGTGGGTGTAGTCAAGGGACTCTTGTCTGCGCCTCATGTCGTCCTCTTCACTGATCCTCCGGTAGGGTTCAGGGTCCTCTGGCTCAAAGTCTTCATCCCAGATGAAGCGTTCTGGGTCTTAAACTTCCTCCTCTCCACTATCATATGTTGGAAATTGTCTGGGTCGTACTCACGGTCGTCGTCGTCGGAGACTTTGATTGTCTCCTGCTGCAGACTACCAGCAGGCGTGTCTAATTTCCTTGTATTTCCTGTGGGTCCTGCTGTTGCTACTGATGCAAATGTTGCTGCATCCTGTGGTGCCTCTACCTCTGCCTGGGTGCCACTTGTGGGCCAGCACCCGTCATATGCCTCCGCGTGCACTGCTGCTTCCGCTCTATCCAACCGCTAATGCAACACATCTTATGTTGCTGCAGCTGCTGGTGCTACTGCCGCAGGGTTGGTGCACTCGGACATGGTGTGGCCCCTCAGGCCACACCATCAGCAGATGTTGTTCGCTTTCCGACGTTCGTTGCGGTACAACCGCTTTCTCTGTGGCCTTCCACGCCCATGTCGTGGACCCAGCTGCGTCCAGAAAAAACGATCGCGAGGGACGTGTGATGGAGCGAAGTGATGGCCATGGTGGAGACGGCGGAGGGAGGGGACAGGAGGGTCACTTGAGCCATAGTACCATGTCGAGAATGAGAAAACAAATGTGTTGGATTGAATGAATGAGTGAGATCTAGGACAGCTTGTGGCCTAAGTAGCAAAATAGGATGCTAAAAAGCAAGTGGGGTGAGGTAAGGTGGTGGGAAGGTGAGGTGGCGGGGAGGTGAGGTGGTGGGAAGGTGAGGTGGGAAGGTGAGGTTGCCCAGATTCGGGTGAAGGATAATGCGGGGTAAAATGGCGGTGTAGCCTGTTTGGAAAGAGGGGCAAGGTGGGGCAGTCCCTAGATGGAATAATGCATGGAGTTGCTTTGGGGGCGAATGCGCGGGGTAGCCCAAGAATGGGCAAATAGGTGGGGTAGCCTTGTGAGGGGAAAAATGGTGGGCTGGGTTGGGGAAGAATGGTCATGGGGGGATTTGAACCTGTGAGGTGAGTCACAGGAATCAACGTGAGAAGTAAGAGACTCAGATTTCACTGACACCAAGTTGCGTAGGTTCATGCAAACACGTAGCTAGATGAATTCTAGACAAAGGATCTGAAGATTGGCAAGTTTGCCATGAACAGATAAGAGACCACTAGCATGTTGCACATGTCAGTGGTCTCTTATCTGTTCATGGCGTGCATGAACTATTTCATGCTTCTAATTTGTTGTACGATTTTTATGCATGTACACATTTCCCCTATTACCATCATACCATGTTTCTTGAATTGCATTCGTAATCATTCTGTCTCTGGGCTATGGGGAATGGTAGTGTGTTGCCGTTTGTTGTCAACACACAATGAACTGCGGACTGGCTCCAAACTCATGCGGTTGATTGATCGCTTTGAGACATTGATGGCGCCACTGCGTAACCATGTCAGCTAAGTGGTGGATCCTTGGATAGAGACAGTTTGAAGGGAAAGCATATGCAGATTTTCTATCGGCATCGGCCACATGGTCTGTGACGAGCGACAATAAGAAAATGAAGTCGGTGGATTGACTTGCCATACACTTGAGTTTCTAGCATTGCAATCCTCTGCTCTGATGCAATGCTCACTTCTGTGGAGGATTGTTTGTGGTTGCATAAATGATTTTTTTGCGAATCAACCTGGTGCTCCGTTGTGGAGGGCATGCTGCCGGATTTTCCCAGAAGCATGGTTGAGCGGCTGGCCAAAGTTATTCACAGGTGGTTGGCTCACCTCTGGTTGGTGGAAATCGACCCTCCCCACCACATGCAAGCTCGCTCGGTTGAACCCCCACCACCTCGTACACGGAATGTTTGTTGCAATTCTCCGTCAACCAGAGCTCACTCTCCCTCCATCCTTTCGTGAGTCCACGGTTCACCCATTCAAAAGTACTTGGGATAGCAATCATAGTCCCTCCCAAAGCAAATAAATGTTTCCAGATAACATTATCAGTGTTGTGGCTGAGGAGAATCTCTGCTGCATATCTCAATGCTCACTTTGCAACACGTTCCCTTCGTTGGTTTTCTTCCATGGGGTTTCGATCCTGTAGGGAGGCGTTTCTCCCATGAAGTCGTCTAAAATGAACCATTTCCAATGTCAATACTTCCTCCCTTACTTGCGTAGCCTACTACTTAAAACCAACACGAAGGCAAATGCCCATGTTGCAAACGGCTGTAGGAATGTTCTCAAGTTCCTTTGCCATGACTTGTTTCCAGTGCCACCACCGGAGGTGCTACCGCCTTACGCTGCTAAAGGTCAAGGGAAGTAAAAAGAGGCAAACCTCTCACTGAACTGAATGAAGTCTTCATGTCCTCAGTCAACCTAATCGTACCGCAGGGAATGCCAAGGTTTGCAGACGCACACACGTCAACGTCAACGCCAAAATTTTCTTCGGTGGTGGTTCGCATCACGCTGATAAGCATGTAACATCCAATCCAATGCAACATTGTCAAAGCCGGAAAAAAACTGGTTTGCAGAAGAGGGGGTGGGGATTCCTGGCTTAGAAACAGGGGGGAGAGGGATGTTCAAGCTGAACTTGGAACCCAGAACAAAAATTTAAGTCACAGCAGGTTCTGGGGAAGAAAAAAAAAAAACAATTGATTAAGCTGACTTGAAAGCTCCTGCAGCTGCAGCTGTGCATGTACATGCAAGTACAGAGAGCTCAAGAATCTCACACTCACTAAAATACCACTGAGCTTGTTGTGGTGGGAACCCCACCTGCCACTTCAAAGAAAGCGTGGCCTGACCTCCCAGCCATGTGCCTGCACCGACCACAAGGCAAACATTGCATTCTTTGCTGAAATTTGTTTCTTTCAGAAAAGAATCTCACACATTTCTTCCCACAAGGTGCGCTACAACCCAAACAACATCATGATCAGAAGAAGCATCGTGGAATGTACTTCTTGCTTGAACGCTCCTTTCCTCCACAATTCTTGCAGTAACCTCAAACACATGCATGCTCCAGCACAAGCCAACACGGTCAACTTGCACACACCACTCAAGATGTGTGTGTGGCATGCACAAACCCTAGAGCCACACCCTCACGCAAAACCATCACGGAACACCATCACGCAACACCATCATGCAACACCATCACGCCACACCATCACGCAACACCATCACGCCACACCATCACGCCACACCATCACGCAACACCATCACGCCACACCACAGGTTTGAAATCATTCACACCTAAGCGCCGACACGGCATGGCCGACACGAAGCGGTTCACTGGCCTCCACGCGAAGCTGACGCCTCATGGCTGCTTCAAAGACGCGTGACTGCGTCAGCGAGTGGCGCACCACAGCGCGCTCCAGAACCATGCTCTCCATCATGCCTGCCACGTCATGGCGCATCGCGATGCATGGCGATTGGTGCTTCACACTGTGGCTCACATGCTCCGCATTCAACTCGGCCCATATGTGTCGGACTGGTTGGTGTAGTCGCGGAGCTTCTGGAATGATCCCAGAATTTCATGTGTGAAGTGCGAAGTACGTGCTCACTCCAGCTTGAGAGCGAGAGCACAGAACAAACGCCGAGTGGTCTCACATTCACGCAGGATGGGAGCTGTCATATGCACCGACCGCGTTACCACAGCAGAACATCAACGCACAAGCACAAGCAAGCCACACATGCGTGAACTGCAGGATGATCGACAGCGCAAGACAAAGAGGGCTGGGATTGGGCGAGAGGCAGATGGATAGCATGCCATCTTTCTGACCACATCATACTCACCAATGGGAACGCCAAACACCTGCACGCGATGTATGCACAGGAAGGCACCATCCACATTCTGCTCAACTTCCTGCTGCTGCTGCTGCTGCTGCTGCTGCTGCTGCTGCGGCGCAGGGTGCGGCGTGTGCCGCATGCCAAGCATGCGCACGCGCACATGGTTTCCCACCACAAACGCCGATGACAGCGGCTGCTCCACCTTCTGTGCCACCGTCGCGTCCGTCACTGCCACGCCTGCTGTTGAAAAGTGGAACTCGTGCTCGGAGAACCCCACATCCACCTGTGCTGCATTGCATTGCATTGCATTGCACAAGATATTCTTTATTTCAACTGAAATCCATTGCAATGCCCTGAGTAAAGGCATCACATTGAATGCGATGGAACAACACTCATATTTTGCGTGCATGCGGTGCAGACGTTAAGAATTCCAAATTTGTTTTCTTCTTCGTGTCATTCATGGTCGGCTGCACGTTTCATTGTGGCCCAGAAGAATGCGAAGAAAAAAAACTGGAGGAGGAAAGACTTGTGCAACTCAGGCACCTTTCTGTTTGCCTTCTGCCACGAACCACTCACGACAGCACCAAAATGACCTCCCTTCATCTTTACCGCATTCAGCGAGTGCATGCTCCTTGTAGTGAAAGAGAACGAGGGGATGTGGGACAGATTGTGAGAAATGAATGGTTGAGGGGCGGGGGGGAGTGGGGACCTGGATGTGGTTGAGGAACTTGCTCCGCCACAGGGGAGCGGGCGTGATCTCCACCGCACGAATCCAACACAGTGGGTACTTTGTGCGGTACGTCAGATACTCCACGCCGTCCATGCTTGCCCGCGGCTGCAATCGCATTGCATTGCATTGTATGGCATGGCATTCCATAACCCACATTGCGCTTCAACATGCTATGTTGTGCTGCATTGCCATGCCTCACGTTGCAGAGCATGGAAACACGCAGCGTTATTATGTGCTGCGTTGCCTTTTTTTGCCGCACCAGTTTGTGTGTGTGTAGCATTGTGATGTGCTGCAGCAAACGTGTGCGAAGATGTGTACACATCCTCATGTCGGTTCGCTGTGTTGTGGGGTGAGTTTTGAGTGGTGTGGAGCACCACTCAAAACAGAAGGCGTTGGAAAAGTTCCTCATGTCGCAGAAAATGCGATCGTAAGCTAAGTCCTGAAAAATAGGCGCATGAGGTGCGTTGGAAGGGAAGAGAGGTTGGAGGCATGGAATGAGTGGTGGTGGTGGGGGGGGGGGGGGGGGGAGCAGCATGTGGAGGGAACTGGTTAGAAGGGACAAAGGAACCACCCTGATCCCACCGAAACTTGTTGGTGAGAGTGGAAGGAGACTGTGGTCATGCTCATTGAGGTTTCAGGGAAGGAATGAGACAGTAGGACTATGGGTCTGCAGGCACGAAGAGAAAAGGCCACCTTGCTGCTCCAGAAGAATTCGTCGCACAGAGTGTTGTCAATGCCCCACTGCGCCTGCTCACTCGACCACGCCACACCCTCCAGAGGAAGCTGCATAGGAAACTTCCACTTTCTCCGCCCCTGTTCCAGTGCCCGGTAGATCTCCTTCCACTGCAGACCCTCTGCAACCCTCTCCTCCGCACTCTCCCACTGCTCTTCTTCCCCCTCTGCTTCTGCGCTTCTCATCGAACATGTGGATGCGAGAGGCAATGACGAGGAGGACGACAGAAATGACGGCCGCGAGGCGGACAGTGATGAAGATGAGGACACTGAGTGTAGGAAGGTAGGGGAAGAGGAAGCAGAGGAAGATGAAGCAGAGGAAGATGAAGGTGTGGACTTGGTGCGGCATGACATGCCAGTGAGGGGAGAGTAGGGCCACTGTGAGTCAAGGGTGGGCAGAGGGGGAGGGTGTTTGTTGTTGCGGTGGATGAGGAGTGGGGTGCAGATCCCACATAGCGAGTGCACCAGTGGCTGCCACACCAGTGGATCGCCTGCACGCAGCCCACTCAATGCGAGCGAATTGAGGACACGGTGCCACACTCTACAAAAGTACCAATGGAGGAGGAGGAGGAGGAGGAGGAGGAGG
>SZWC01008852.1:16319-28708 GCA_023375785.1 Penium margaritaceum
TGCCTCCGCTGCGCTGGCAGCGCGGCAGTCCCTGGCTGATGCCGCAGCTGCTGCGGTTGCAGCAGCAGATGCGGCAGCAGCTGCTGCTGCTGCCGATGGCAACAGGGCAGGTTGGGACATCTCTCCTCCGACTGAAGCGGGTGAGGGTTCGAGGGCGGAGCAAGCAGCAGGGTCGGGAACCCCCGAGTCTCCCCAGATGAGCGGGTGCATCATCCCTCACAAGTACGCCCCGGCTCATGCGCATGGGTCTGACGATGAGCAAGGGCATGGGCAAGGTACGACAGATGGTCATGGGCATCGCCATCGGCAGGCACATGGGTGGCACAGGCATGGGCAGGGGCGATGAACGAGGAGTGGGGTAGGAGGAGGAGAGAAGAGGGCGGGGATTGGAGAGGTGAATAATTCCTTCTGTCTGTGGCCTGGGGCTGTGGTTGAAACAGCTAAAGCAACTGTCACTGCTGCTGTGGGTGTCGCTGACACAAGAGAACGCACGGGTTCAACCATGGCTATAAGCATCAGAAATGCCACTGAAGTGGCAGCAGGAACTGCTGTTGCTGCAGAAGCAGTGGACAAAGAAAGCGACCAGCTCCCGCTCAGGTAGCAACTGCAACTTCACAATGGATGACACGGAGAAAGATACTGGGCATCACCCCAAAAGCTAATACGGATCATGCATGTGTGCTGAGGGAGTTGGGCTTCCATGTTTGTGACTTCATAGAGGTCAATGACTAGTACAACTAATCATGTATTGCATGTCTAACAGTTGATGCTAACTGCTTTGACTTGATGTGAGCCAGATTGTGTTTCCTCTCGATCTCATTGATGTTTGTTTAAACGACCTAGTTTGACTCGATGGATCGCGTCCTTCTGGAAACCCTTTGTGTCGAGGTCTGAAGAGTGGTGTACATGTGCACCACATGATGGTAAAATGGCACGGTGATGGTGGAGGCCCTTCAAAAGCCCCAGTTTGAGATGATGCTCATGGAAGATCCAGTTGAGGACTCCCCCTGATATCAAAGCATTGTGTCCCATGCTTTGCCAGATGTAAGCTTGGTTGCCTACTCTAATCTAATGGTTATTCTTGTGTGGGTGGACATGCCCCAGAACTAATCTTGTCTCAACCATCGCGGCTCTGGCAATGCTGCATTGTAGTCATTCATTGCCCCTGCACCGCTGTGCTCCAATAGCAAGTCTCAGGCGCGTTGTGGTGTCAACCATCCCCATCTTTCTATGACCACTTGGTGGTGTCCGAAGTGAGGGAATAGAGGAACCCACTGAGTGACGTTTTGTGTGAGGGAACGCTACATAGAATACAGTGTGACAGACAACACTCTAAAAGGTAGAGAGACAGCAAAGATATGCTTTGAGATGTAGAAGAATAGTGATGAACCAATGGACAAGTGTATGTATCTAGTCTCACTCACGTGCGCGCAGCTAAGCGCTCGCGTCGAACTACCGGTTAGAAGATAGGCTAACCCGGCTGCAAGCTCCAAAACAACAGCAAGAGGGAACCCGACAGGCGTACGAGGTCCTCGGTTGTCTGAATGTCAAATTGCAAGAATCATCAGGCACAAAAACAGAAACTCTACGCGACTGCATCATGAACACGCAAGGATAGTACCAACGAGAAAATGGACCCCGATGTTGGTTTGTCTGTGAAACACGCAAGTGACCTCTTGACTCCATCCACTCACACACACCATTCCTGCAGGTGACTGAGCAGAACAGGAGCTATGGAGCCGTGCATCACTGGCGTCTCTGCCGGGTGCAAGATCGGCAGGCTCGACCATGCTCAGCTCTGTTGGAGCGAATATCTTGCTGCTCCAAACATTTGGTGATGAGCCATATGATGGCTGGAACATGAGAGATGACTTGAGAGATGCATGCTCCACATACCCTCGTGGTCGGTGTGGATTCTTTGGATTCTGATTCTTGTGCTCTGCATGCTGTGCTAGCTGTTTAGTTTCTTGTCCGAGTTGCTGATCTTGTGGGGCCACACGCTTAGTCGCTCTGAGGTGTGAGAAACCACGGCGGCTTTATGCCGACCGGTCGGGTTCAACCCCGGGGTGGCAGCTGGGCCCCACTTCGAACTGTTCGAGTGGGTGGCCAAGAGCTCGCTAGGCACCAACTCTCACTACACTCGCTCTCGCTACTCAACTAGGTGTTTTTTTTTACTAACTTCTTGTCCCACCCGTCGTCATGGCTACTGTGTGTGACAAGCTTGCATGGGAGCGAGTGCATGTCGGCCTTTTGCCGCTACCTACTAGTATCAGAGCATGAGGGAGAGAACCCTCCATTCCATCGATCCATGGTGGCTTGTGGTGCGGCACATTCACGGTTGCACGATCGCGGCCGTGACACTCTTATCCGCCTATGCTGCAACTTTGCCGCCCGGTTGTTCAGCAGTCTCTTGTCCTAGTTGATCCAGTCTCTCGGCACTGCGACACCCCAGCTTCGCAGTTCGGCACTCTACCTGCCACGGCACTCTCGCCCCGGTCCGCCGTACCCTAAACATGTTCGCAACTCAGCAGGTCCGCAGTCTTGCTGCTTCACATCACTGCGGCGCCTGCTCCCTCTCGTCCAGGCTATCCGCACCTCAGCAGCTCCACAACACTACAAGCCAGCGGTCCAACCGCTCTGCAGCACTGTGACGCCGGGGCTCTCTCGCCACGGCTGACCGCCTCTCAGCGGCCCCACAGTCCCACAGGTCCAGAGCTCCATGTGCCTCTGCACTCTTGCCTCGGCCCGCTGTGTCTCAAGCAGCTCTGTAGTTCCGTAGGTTCGCTGCTCCTCTTCTCTACAACACTGTGGCGCCGAGTCCTCCAGGACCCGATGGTTCACATTTCAGCAGCATTACTGTGCTGTTTGCCCGCCGGCTTGCGTCTCAGTAGTGCCAAGACACGGAGGCCTTCTGGCCACTAAGCACTGCCTCTCAGTACGCCCTGCTTCACTCTCTCTTAACTAGTAGCCGCAGCTGCTTTTGCGGCTTCATCTGTCACTCTGGCTGCACCACTGAACGCGAGACCCACCCCTATCGCGCACGCCGCGATGAAATGATTGATCGTCACGAGGAGGAGGCGGATATTGAGGCGTGGTTGCGCTTCCGCCGCCGTTGTGACAGCCCTGGGTACCAACCCGGGCAGGACTACGATCCTACAGATGACGATGCGCGCGAAGACGCTACTGTGTAGCGGCATACTGTCAGTCCGCCTCGGACGACTCTCCGACCGTGCAAAACACGCCAACAACGGGGCCGCCATGTTAGCAACGTTGTCCCTCATCTCCGGTAAGATCCCCCGTTGCTCGTAGAACACGTCGGCAAAGTCAGCGTGCCGCTCAAGGTGTGACAGCTCTTGCTACACCAGCAGCCCCATCAGAGCAAGCCGAGGCAACCTCGCGTTGCACTGCGTCTCCCGCTGCATCTCAGGTTGCTACTGCACCATCTGGACTCAACATTCTTACTGCTCTGGAAGCAGAACTTGTCTCATGTGCTGCCATTTCTTCCACATTTGCTGCTACAGCACAAGCTGCGCGTGCACCTGCCAGCACTACTACTGGCAGGGCTGTTGAAACCTACACTGCTGCAGCCACTGACCAGGGTCTTCTTACAGCCGCTACAGTCAACATAGCCATGCAGGTCGCAACAGCAGCCAACACAGTCGCAGTAGCAGCAGCCTCAGCCGCCACTGCTCTCTCCAGCGCCGTCCACTCCATCCAGACCTCTACCTCTCAGGTGTCCTATGTAGCTGCATCCTCATCAGTTGGTCACCAGACCCACATCACGGTCACAGCTACAGTTGCGGTCTCCACCCTCATTGTCACCACTCCCATGCACAACTGCTGCATCGTCGCCTGTGCTACATCCATACAACAGCCAATCGTCGGCCTACTTTGTGTTTTTCCTGCTGATGGCCTTGATGCTGCCACGTTTTCGGCTCCTTAACCCCCTGACGGTCTTGATTGTGCTCATGGCAAAATGCATCGGTCCCCATTCTCTATTTCAGAGTCTCGCACTTCTCACCCTCTTGACTTGTTGCTACTGATATCATGGGCCCACTTCCTCGTGATCTCTTGGGGGTGTCGGGCGTTACATTCTTTGTCTCATAGATGACTTTTCCCGCATGCTTTGGGTCTTTGCCCTCAAACAAAAGAGTGACGTTTGCTCCACCCTTGAGTTCTGGCTTCCCCAGGCTGAAGTCGCTTGTGGTCGTCATCTTCGTGTCTTTCGTTGCGACCGTGGGGGTGAGTTCACTGGTCCCACCTCTCGTTTCCTCTCTGCTTGCGGTGTGACTGTCAAGACCACCGCTCCCTACACACCTCAACAAAAAGGTGTGTCTGAGCGCTGGAACCGGACACTTGCCAACGGTGTTCGTATTTTCCTGAGTGCCTCTGACCTTCCTCCATTGTTTTCCTTCGAAGCCATGTCCTACTTGACGTGGGTCTGGAATTGTGTTATGCACGGTCCCCTCCCACGTCATGTCACACCGTTTGAACACTGGTTCGGTCGTCGTGCAGACCTCCGCCTGGCTCATGTCCGGGGCTGCGTCGCTGCCGTGTGGCTCCCCGGGGACCTCTGTGAAAGCAAACTCAGTCCGCCTGCTTGCTTGTGTACCTTTCTCGGGGTCTCAGCCATGTCCAAGGCCTGACGCTTGTGGGACCCCGATCGCGCGCGTGTTGTTGAGTCTCGTGACTCCCTCTTCTTCGAGGACGTCTTTTCTCGCGACCTGTCTTGTGTCGCTCCACCCTCTTCCTTGTCCTCGCTCCATCGACTTGGGGGGCATGGGTCTATTCCAGCCTCTGGTCTCGCTGACAAACACCTTGTTACCTTGGCTCCTTTCTCCTCCGACTGTCCTCTTTGATGCATCTGATGTGTCCACCTCTGGCACCTTGCTCAGCACTCCGTCTACATCCTCATCCAACCCTTCCACAGAGTCTTCCCCTTCTTCATCCTCTGAGTCTGTGTCAGTGCCCCTCAGCGATCCCCAATTGTCTACTGATGTCGTGGCATAGTCACCTCCCCGCACTGTCGCTGAGTCGCCTTCACAACCTGTTCTCCCACCACCTGTGATCTCTAGTGAGACTGTCATTCCGCCAGTCACAAATGTGCCTCCAGTCATATCTGAGCCTTACACTCCTGGAGGACGGCTCCATTCACTTCCACAGTGCTCTGTCACACAGTCCGCTCAGTCCTCTCAGCGTCGAACCAGCTCTAGTGCACCCCCCACTGCAACTGGCTCCACCGCCAGACCGACTGGCCTTGATGCACTGGGTCTTGCTGTGAGCGTGGTCCACCCCAACTCAGTAGTGGGCTATGCACTAGTTGGTCATGAGTTTCACAGTGCTCTGGATGCCTTAGTCACCGGCTATGTCACGGCGTGCTTTGCATCCAGCGATGTTCCCTCACTTCCTGCAGAGCCTAGCACTGTGCCCTAGGCAAGGGAGGTAGCTGATGCTGATCTCTGGGAAAAGGCCATGCAGGAGGCGGACATGGCCTTCACGGTTAACTTCCTTGCTTAGTTCTCCTAGCAACCTCGTCAGAAGCACCTCGAGGTTGCACTGCGTGTCGTTCTCTATGCACTGTCTACTACACGTGTAGGACTGTGCTACAGGTCACAACCCTCTGTGGTGGTTGATGGATACACTGACAGTGACGGGGCTCACTATGCACATGCACATAGCCGCACTAGCTATGTATTTCTCGTGGGTGGAACCGCTATCTCATGGAAAAGCGGTAAGCAGGGTTTTGTTGCGTGTAGCTGTAGTGAGGGTGAGTATGTTGCCCTTGGCGCAGGTATGTGTGAGAGTGTCTGGCTTTCTCGCTTGCTTCAGCAGCTTCGCGCACCCATCCGCTGCATCACATTGCGCTGCGACAATCAAACCACCAAGGCGATTGCTGAGCATGATGGCATGCATCATTGACACACAAAGCACATCAACATTGAGCATCACTTTGTACGTGAGCACATTGCCACAGGAGAGGTCCAGGCCATCTGGGTCGACACGCATCAGCAGCGTGCAGACTTTCTTACCAAAGCTCTGAACACGGGGATGTTCAAGGCAGCTGTGCATGCAATTGGCTCATTACGTGCATGCGATGCTCCTGGCTGAATTGACACGCTTTGTCTGTCCTTTGTCTGTGATCCTTCGTGTGGTGTATGGGTTGTTTGTCTCTTGGTCATGGGGGAGTGTTGGTTTGTCTGTGAAACACGCAAGTGACCTCTTGACTCCATCCACTCACACACGCAGACCATTCCTGCATGTGACTGAGCAGAACAGGAGTTATGGAGCCGTGCATCACTGGCGTCTCTGCCCGGTGCAAGATCGGCGGGCTCGACCATGCTCAGCTCTGTTGGAGCGAATATCTTGCTGCTCCAAACATTTGGTGATGAGCCATATGATGGATGGAATGTGAGAGATGACTTGAGAGATGTATACTCCACCTACACTCGTGGTCGGTGTGGATTCTGATTCTTGTGCTCTGCATGCTGTGCTAGTTGTTTAGTTTCTTGCCCGGGTTGCCGATCCTGTTGGGCATCACGCTAAGTCGCTCTGAGGTGTGAGAAAGCACGTCGGCTTTATGCGGACCGGTTCTATTCAACCCCGGGGTGGCGGATGGGCCCCACTTCAAACTGTTCGAGTGGGTGGCCTGGTCAACCGTGGTTAAGACCTCGCTAGGCACCGACTCTCACTACACTCGCTCTCGCTACTCATCTAAGTGTTTTTTTTACTAACTTCTCGTCCCACCCATCGCCATGGCTACTGTGTGTGACAAGCTTGCACGGGAGCGAGTGCATGTCGGCCTTTTGCCGCTACCTACACCCGGGAGGTGGTCACCGAGAAAACCCTGGAGAGCGCAAGAGGGTGCTACGGCCAGTGCTGACGCTGTCAAAGGAGTCGTCCAGTGTCCTGCCACACCGGCGAGCTGTGACGGCAAGTCTAGAGGTCACCATGACTTAAACACCAACATGTAGTGAACGAAGTAGTGTGAGGTAATATGAGAGAGAGAGAGAGAGAGAGAGAGAGAGAGAGAGAGAGAGAGAGAGAGAGAGAGAGAGAGAGAGAGAGAGAGAGGCGGAAGGTGTGACGCCATGGATTTATTCCAAGCTCAATAGGTGAGAAAAAAAATGTTGAGTCACAGTTGGATGGAGCGAGGACGCCGGTGAGCGAACCCCACCTCACGGGGACCATGCACAAGGTGTGGTCGCTGCCACCCCTGGGATCGAGTGAGACCTTATTGAAACAAATCCGAGAGCGACTGCTGCCAGAAAATCCGACAGCATGACCCCTGCAGGATCAACACGTGGCAACTAGCCTAAGAATCCACAAGGCCAACCAATCGCATTCAGCTTGAACAAGCCAGGACTCAATGACTTAGCAGACATCACTCTTCTAACGAAGAGCGTAGACCCAACGAAACCAAGAAAAGTTACTTTTAAGACACAAAACGTAATGTCCAACATCCCCAACAAGGTCATGGGGAAGGGACTCCATGACATTGGCGTGAACACGATCAAGAGAGTGAGCAGACTGAGTTTTGGATAAAGAGAACGGACAGTGGTGCATCTTTACCTAGGCAGATTTGAGACAACCAGAGGGATATGGGGAAGGGAAGGTGGAGGGTGACAACCCCAATGGTGGATGAAGGCGGAGCACGTTAGTGATGGAATTAGTGTGCACATGACCAAGAAGACGATGGAGGTGGAAGTGATCCGGAGAAAGAAAGGGTGCAACATGGACAAGGTAAGATTCATTTGAGGGAGCTGAAGGAGCGTGCAGGGGCATTCCATAGAGTTTCTCATAGTTGATGCCACACAAGATGACACGACTGGAAGGGCAGAGAAGGACAGTGTCGTTACCACGATTAGCAGAGAATTCCATGCCCTAATCGTCGAGAGACATCACAGGTAACAAGTTGAGCCACAAAAAATGTACGTATACAAGGTCAGGTAGAAACAGAACACCGCTAGGACCCACAAAGAAAACAACACCAATGTCCAGAAGAGGAAGTACCTGTCCCGACCCAGAAGGAATAAAACTAACAGCGCCAGCTGGGTTCAATGAAATGAAGGAGGACCAGACCGACGTCATGTGGTGGGTGGCTCCCCAATCGAGGACCCAGAAGCCACTCAGCGCACGTACAAAGGGAAGAACGCCACAAGTAGCAACAGTGCCAGTTGATGGGAAAGATAGCAAGACATCGGAGAAGGACCAGGGATTGCCATTACTCTGTTTACGGAACAGAGACGGGAGACGACACAAGAACATAATGGAGGGGTTACCACAAAGGGTGGAGTCAGACTGACACGGAAGACCTCTTGCCAACGGTGCAACACTCTCACCTCGACGATTGCGTATGCGAAGAATCTAGAGAACAGAAAGCTCCAACTGGCGCTCGCTTTTTTTGAGGTAGTCGGCGCCGTGGTCGAAGGGCCCCAGGAAGGAAGAGGTCATCACAAAGGAGCATCGTAGGTGGAAGAAGGTGGTGTGGTGTAGACCGGATCCCAGTGTGGGGGTGGCCAGCCCCAGGGGTACACGTCCGATGAGGAGATCTATATGGCCTCAAGCCATCGCCTCGTTGCTAGAACCTGGAGATCACATCCACTCTTTAGAGTGGTTGTTGTTTCTTGGTACACCCTCTCCCACTCTCTCTCTCTCTCTCTCTNTGGTACTAGCTCCGCTGCTCCGCTGCTCCCTACACTGCCCCCACCATGGCTTTTGCTCGCGCTCATCTTGTCACTTTGCTATTGGTTCTGGGGGGGTTCGGCGGGAGGTGTGTGCACATGGAGCGGCGATGACAGTGAACCAGGTGGTTGAGGCAATTGTGTGCTTTTGGGCCACTGGAGACTTGTCCCCTGTGTTGCACTCCACAATTTCTTACCACAACATGTCAAGGGATATAGATAGCCAAGGGAAGTGTGGTGGAGGATGAGGGAAGGAAGGGGAAGCGTGTGGTGAGGAAGGGGTGTGGACGGACAATGTCACGGGTGGGGAGGGGAGGGTGGGAGAGGGAGAGGGAGAGGGTAACAATGTTGGAAGGTGACAGAGGAGGAGCCTGAGGCCAGAGTGCGGAAGTGGATTCCGCTGATGTGTGAGGTAGCGAGGCATGAAAGTGGCTTGTGTTGAAGGAAGGAACGTTTGAGGCACTCAGTGTAATACAAACATTTTTGTGTTTGTAGTTTCACCATGATGTTCGAGTTTTCTGCGCAGACCAGATTTGTCCATGGAAGTGAAGTGACAGATTCGACGCTGCGTGTGATGTGTTTTCCTCCTCCACAACACCTGCCTTGCAAAGCTTGTGGGCTAGACATGCATGTTCCCAGCTGGTGTTCAATGTATGCACCACAAACGTTTGCAACAACCACATGAACAAACTAATCATCGACAGTCGAAGACAGACTAAGTTAGCACTGATGGGTTCCAAGCAAAGCACTTTTCACACAAATGATGTTGTCCCCATGAACAGTATCCACATAAACAACACCAGCGTCAATAGATACAGCCATAGCATCCCCTAGCCCACCCCCCTCCCACTATCATGTAAGGTGACGAGCGCACGCAAAGACTGCTTCGTGTACCCAGCCAACCCCCCGCCCCCAAACAAAACCTGAAGAAGAGGGGTCCTTTAGACATGAGCGACTACTCAAGGGAAGTCCTGCAGCATCCAGATGCTGGGCTGTGGAATCTGCTGCTGCTGCTGCTGCTGCTGCTGCTGCTGCTGCTGCTGCTGCTTTCTGCGTTTGATTGGGATTGCCTGCGGCGAGAAGAACGGCTTGGGATACGAACCAAGTCGCCACACATGCGATGGCACCAGCGCCGATGCCCCCAGCCTCTGTCCTCCTCCCGGGCTTGCGAAAGGTGTTGACGCCGCGCTCCCTCCGTACAACTCCCGCGTCTCCTGAAGCTGCTGCTGCTGCCGCTGCTGCTTCTGCTGCTGCTGCTGCACGATCAGCAGCTGCTGCCGCAGGGACATCGTGGGGCTGGGCTGCGGTGGCTTGCCAAAGGACGGGGAGCGTAGGGGCCCGCACACGGGGCTAAGCTGCTGTGACTCAGAGGCGGAGCGTGGGGGGATTGGGCGAGGGGTAGCCAGCACTGCAGCGTCTCCTCCCAAAACCCCTCCTCGGTGTGTGGAGTTGGAGTGGCACGGCGTGGAGGCAGAGGAAGAGAACGAGGACAGGAGGGAAGAGCGGAGGCTTGCAGAGGATGCACACCGCCGGAGCTTCCGAGGGCTTCCAAGGAGCTCCGAGTCGTCCAACAGTTCAGCCATGTCCACCGAAGCAGCCTCGATAGCCGCAGCTTCGAGGTTACTCAGGCTGCTGCGGCGGACGAGCCCTGGACCGCTGCTGCTGCCTACAGCAGCAGCAACAGAAGCAGCAGCAGCACTGGTATCACAGTTGCCATGAGGCCTCACCCCTGATGGGTGATTGTTGATGAGGAGCGTTTGGGTGTCAAGCCTGCCGCCGATTGCGCTGCCGCTGCCATGACCAAGGCGCGGGATCTGGATCTGAAGCTCTGGGAGGCCCAGACGCAGCAGCGACTTCTTCTTTGCTTGGTTGGGGTGGGATGGCTGGGGTGGCGAGGGTGCCTTCCGAAACTGCTCTGGCGATGGGGGTTGCTGCTGCAACTGCTGCTGCTGGTGCTGGGACTGCTGGTGCTGATGTTGCTGTTGCTGTTGCCAATGCTGCTTTCCTGGATGCTGCTTGAGCTCATCCATGTGCACGGACGAGGGGTCGCAGATGTTGGTGCGGGGAGAGTTGAGGTGAAGGAAGCCCTTGGGGAAGTCTGGGCGGGATAATGTGCACGAAGGAGAGGTGGCGGGTGCTGCGCCCGTGCCTGATGCTGCAGGCCCTGGTGAGAAGAGGCCCACTGGCTGACTGGTGGCTGCCATCAACGCCGTAGCCGCAGACACTTGGGCCGTCCCCCTGCTGCTCGTGGTGTCATCGGGCATCACGAAGCCCTCCACACCCGTGGCCATGCCTATGTCTGCGGGCTGCTGGCTGGACGAGCGCGATGTCCTCATGGGTTCTGGAAGTGACACGGATCGAGGAGCAAACACGGCTGTGCGCTCGTCGGTGAGCATCATCACGGACATGGGGCTGGTGCTGGTGTCTGCCTCGGTGGCGGCATCGGTTGCTGCTGCTGAAGCGCCAAACAGCTGTAGAGACGCGTCTGAAGCATTTGCACCAGGCCAGGAGCTGGGTGCTCCGGAGAGGTTCATGCCGTCCTCGTCCTTTGCCACCTCCCCATGCTGTTGCTCTTGCTGCTGCTGCTGCTGCTGCTGTTGCTGCTGCTGGTAATCATGACGATGATGATGATGATGTTGCTGCTGCTGTTTCTGGTGCTGGTGCTGCAGCTTCTGTTTTGGCTCAACCTGGTGTTGCCCTTCTAACTCGCAGCACGACTGATGCTGGAAGTTGGCCAAACCGGCCACTAGGGGGCCATCAGGCACTGCCACGCGGAGCCCCTTGACGGTGGCAGTGGCAGCTGCTGCAGCAGCCGGAACTTTGCTTGGTTGTGGCGGCGGCTGCTGGGAGTGCGTGGCGTCCGCATGGAATCCAGTGCCATTGGCTTGGGGCATGGCTGGCAGGATGGCGTCTGCAGCTGATGAGCCGAGAATCTCCGTGAGGAGGGCTGATGCGATGGCTGAAGCCGATGAAGGATGGCCTTCCACCGCCATTGGCACCGGGGCTGGCGGTGTTGCTGGTTCTGTTGCTGGTGGTGGTGGTGGTGCTGCTGGTGCTGGTGGCGCTGGTGCTGGTGCTGATGCTGCTGGTCCTGGTGCTGCTGGTGCTGATGCCACTCCTTCTGCACCTCCTCCACCTCCTCCTTGAGCTACACCAACATATCCGCCTGTTCCTAACCCTCCTCTATTCTCCATGTAGTGCTGCGGAGGCAACGATGCACTGGCAGGGGTAGGATGAGGGCTCAGCTCCTTCTCCCGGTCCTCGTCCATGGAGAACATGAGATCTTCGCATCCATACCTCGCCGCCTCCACCTCGACGTCATCGCATGGTGTGTCCGCGTGCCCAACATGCATCTCTCCACCCAGGCCCACTCCTTCTGCACCGTTCTGCATCCCCTCACAGTCCTCCTCCATCCCTTGAAACAGATTCTCAAGCTCCATGAGCCCCATCTCGCTCTCAAGCAGCTCAGCAGCCGAGGGAAGGCAATCGCTCCCCCTCTCGCTGCCTCCGTGGCTCCCTCTTCCCCCTTCTCCGCTGCCACCACTCCCTGTCCCTCCCGATCCTCTCAATCTTCTCTCAATGCGGATGTGCGCGGGGGGCCTGACTTCCGGGCACTGGACAAGCATGTCATTCAGTAAGCCCTCGTCTCTGTCTCCGCACAAGCCACCGCCGCCTGCTGCAGCACCTACCCCAGCACTTTCTAGTGCA
>SZWC01008852.1:38213-54590 GCA_023375785.1 Penium margaritaceum
GAGACTGCCAGCACATAGCCGACGGGCCCTTAGGCTGTTGACATTGGGCGGTCGAGCCCTCTGGTTCGTCAGATCGGCCGACGCGACCGAAGGGTTGGTCTAATATCAAAACGTGTCCAAGTATCCAAGTAGGCAAGCAACCAGGGCTCCAAGGTCAAAGTGCCCAATCTCATATTGAATGAAACTTCTCTTCTTTCAATGCGTGAAGAAACGAATAGCTTTTATGGGATATTTGAAACCCATGCTTTCACAGCCCGAATGCCTCCCATGAAAGGGTTTTTGTTTTGGCTTCAACCAAATATTTGAGCTTTCACGCTTCTCATTCCATGTTTTGCATGCTAACAAAGACAAGGATTCTTCAAACAAATGAGTTATCTAACCTCAAAGGAAAGCACAAACTTTGTGTGAATAACATGAGATAAGAGCCTTTCTTACTCCAAACCTTCTGATTTCCAAAATGTGAATTATACAAAAGAAAAAAATGTCTTCATCAATAAAATTCATTCACTATCTTTAATGGTATATATATATATATATTTTATTGGTTCAAGCTCTTCCACAATGATTTTGTTCTTGTTGAATTTTGTAATCGTGCATGCTCAAGTCCTCCACATTGCACTTCCTTCACATTTAGATGTTGTACACAGGCAACGATGAAAACTTTGTTGCTTCAACCTAATCTTGTTCTCACATCAGAGAACCACTAACAAATTCATCGCATAATCTGCGATCTTGTTCGTGGGGAATAGATAATGTTTATTCTAACCACCTATCATCAATATCAAATATTCCACTTGTCCCACCATCACTCATGCATATCAACCACGCAGAAATCATTCATGGGCTGATCCATGTAACAAACCCAACCGATCCACATCACCATGTTGGTGATGAAGTTGAAGGAGAACATTCATTGAAGGTGACATTTAAGGAGCACTTTCATTGAATCACCCATTCTATAAGAAAGGGCCCTCCAACGAACCCACCCACTCCACATGACCATGGTGGTCCACTAAGAAAGATAGTGGCAATGTCTATGAATGATACAGTTTTGTCTCACACATGTGCATCCATTGCCTGGTAAACATACTGCAAAGAATTTAAAAGGATGCAAAAATCCACTCCCCTCTAGTTACTAAACAAAGTTATCTTGTCTACATGTATTCTCCAACCACTAGATGCACCCTGCATAAAAACGTTGTTCATCTCGCTGAAACAAATCAAGGTTAGATGAGGCGCTTATGTAAATGCATCCATGCATATCGTGGTCATGCAAACATGTAAGTGCATTAGTGAATGGGAAGGCCATAACCTCAGACCCCATCAAGAGATTAAATCTAGAGAAGCCAGTAAAAACATGCTCTTCCATCTGTGTAATTTTCATGAATGAGGGGGATTATGCAAACAATGGCCCAAAAACAACAATACTACGGGAAGCGACAACAATGGTAGTAGTTATGAAAACACCAAATCCACATCTTCCTTATCCAACAAACAACCATAGAATGACTATAAGAACACCCAATTATCTGGCCATCATCATGTCATGTACAATCAAGGACAACACCAAAACATTACGAAGCAAGATGTTGCATAAGAGACAAAGGTACATGGACTAGTTTGACTACAAACACGTTCACACTATTCATAAGGTGTAAAAGAGGCACAACAACAGTTGTGAAATTATCCAAGGCCAACTTTGTATGTTTAAAAGGTTGGATGGTTAAATGTATTCTACCACCTAACTCCATGATGAGTCCTAAAATACTCTCGCAAGGGAAAAAGCGTTCAAGAAATGGTAGGAGAGGTGTGGGATCCAAAACTACCACACCATTGATGCTCATAAAAAAGTCAAACAAAAACATGGAAATAATGTAAAGAGGGGCTTATTTGCCAATAAAATTTGTTTCATTTACCAAGTTTCAATAGCCAGATTTGGCTAAAATGCATGTTGTGGTTCATTTCATCTACTTTGGAGGGAAAGAAAAATGACCTCTTTAAATGGAGGAGGGAAATCTTCAAATTGTTGCCTTCACAACAACTTTGATACCCTCGGAGGCCCTTGGAGGCCATGAGCCTTTAGGTTGTTGCTAACGGGAGTTGATCTACCTTATTCTTCAACTTCCTACAACCTACTGGTGACCCTTCTATTACTAGTGCATCTTCAACCTCTAGTGGTCCTTCAGCTACTACTGACCATTCACCCACCAGTGACCCTTCATCTTCAAGGTGACTCTTCATTTGGCCTGGGTAGTTATGTAACCACCGACGTGGTTATGGAACTACCTAAAAACACCAAGGCAAGTGCCTCCAAGGAGGTCCTCCTAAGACTGCTTTAAGGGGCTCATATCAGTCAAGAACGTTTGCCTTAAAAGATCATCATATGCGATGGCATTCCTTTAACCATCATCAAATTCCTTGTAATACATTTAGAGTCTTCCTCTATAAGCCTCAGACTCTGATACAATAGGAGAGTGCCTTTTGGAAGAACCTCCTTCAAACACCTATGCCTTCTTCAATACAAGCTAGTGGCTTTACTAGTAGTCTGCTCAACGATTGGTATCCTAAACCTAGTCTCAAGGAATCTAGGGTAGGCACAGTGTGGGTCCACTTGTCAATGTATGTGGCTACATCTATGGAGATAGTTCATGGAACTCCTCATGTTTTTCTCCATGTGATGAATAAATTCTGATACATGTTTTAGATTCCACTGTCCACAACTTATCCTTCTAGATATTGGTTCAAATTCACCCATCCAATTTCGTAAATCTTAAGATGGTATGAGAGAACGACAACGTCCCTTTGAATACAAGAAAGGGCTCCATGGCACGTAGAATACCATGGAAGGCAAGGCGGAAGACATCTATAATGTGGACATGATTGTAGACTTCTAACGCGTTGAACAACACGATTTTAGCACAAGTTACACTCCAAGGATGTGCACCAGATTGTGAGCATCTGTACACTCTAATCCTTGCTTTCCTTACGGCTTATGAATCTTCCTCTCAAGTTTAGGGCTGAATCATCCATACGATAAGAAGAAAGCACATCATCCTCTCTATTTTACACAATGCCCGATGATGACGTTAGAAAAGTCAAAGATATTATCAAATGGACAGAAACAATTTGGACAATGACTCCAATGATTCCAAGTTTTGAAGTTAGAGAATAAAAAGATCGTCTCAAAGGGATAGTACACATTGGTACAATGGATTGGAAAATGCTAGTTGATGAAATGGGAGAAGTAATACATCCTATTTTAAGGGAAATAGACATTGGTACGGCAACGTTAACGATGCCAACAGACAAATCCGGAAGAGAAGCAAATCCTTTCATTTAGTTAGTAGACATAAGTACAAGAACTTAACGCAAGCTAACAGAGCTAGAGCATTGCAAAATTCTCACATAGGGGTTGCAAAACATGCAACAATAGCTTACATATTAGTAACTTACAAAGCTAGAACTGTAACATGTTTTCTCTAAGCGGGAATGATCTCTACTACAACAACAAAGTTGGAGCAGTAGTAGTTTTCCTTGCAAAAACCGCAATAAATCCTACAAAACTTTATGAAATGCATCATAAATTTTTTGAAAATGCAGCTAATATGACCATGACCTTTGAAAAAATGGTCTTATGTGTACTTGCTTCTACCTCAACCACACTGCCCTTAATGAAAAAAATAACATACGCTTCATTCCTCCTCCGTCACTTCTTGAAACATGATATCCCACTTGTAATTAGCACCTTCATTTTACAAAAAAATAATGCATAGATTTTCAATCTCTTTTTGCACCAAATAACAGATACCCATTGCTCACAAGAGAACTACAACAACCCTTTCTCTACTTAGCTCTGTTGTAATCTACCCAGTTTCAATGGCCTGGTTTGTCCAAAATGCATCCCATAATGCTTTTTATCTACCTTAGAGGGATGAAACATTCACCTCCTTAAATGAAGAGAGGCGAGGTTCAAATCTTTGCCTTGAAAAAATCTAAGGTGCAATTTGAGGCCCTTAGAAGTTTTGACCCTTGAGTTTCTAGCTGAAGGGTATTTGGCAATCCTCCTACTTCAACCTCCTACAATCTCCTGGTGCCCCTTTAACTACTAGTGCATCTACAACCTCCAGTGGCTTTCAGCTACCAGTGACCTTTCATCTTCCAGGTGACTCTTAAGGTGGCCGGGGTGGTTATGTAACCACCCAGGTGGTTATGCAACTACTTACAACCTCCAAGGCAAGAGCTTATAAGGAGGCACTCCAAGGACTACTTAAAGGGCTCATTCTATTCATTCGAATATGCCTTGACATTCATTTAGTCACCATCATATTCCTTCTGATACCTCTCAAGCATGTCTTTGTAAGCCTCAGCCTGCGACACTCTAATCCTGTGCCGAAGGACGCACCTCCTACAAAGGCTTGTGGCTTCTTTAATCCAAGATAGTGCCCCTACAAGCAGTCTACTCTAGGTCTGGTTTTCTAAACTAGGTGTACAGGCATTGAGGGCGGGCGCCCTTCAGATCCTCAAGTCTACACTTGTGGCTACATCACTACAACTCGTTTAGGGAACTCTTCATGCACTTCTCCATGTGATCCACAATTTCCTACATGTGTTTCAGATTCCACCGACCACTCCTTGCCCTTCCTGATTTTAGTCAATTTTCTATTGTCCACCTTCCACAAATCTTCATATGGTATCATTGCATAGCAATGGCTTTTGAAGACAAGAAATTCTCCACCACATGTGAAAAATCATGGAAGGCAACATCTTTGAGGTGGAATTGGTTGTAGACTTCAAACGTGTTGAATAAGAGGATTTGACCATTGGCCTTTCCTCCCACCTTTTTTAAGCAAACTCTGGACATCCCTGCACTCCAATCTCTTTTCACCCAACAACGTCAATATCTTCGCCTCAAGGTTGAGGCTCACATTTAAAGCCTGCTCAAACAAGCCACACGGAAGGCACAAGGAGTAGATTTATCTACTCTATCTTACACAGTATTAGTTGATGAAGCTGGAGCGGCAGATGTTTTGTCCACAATGGCAGCGCACATGGCTGTATAGTTATACACGAAGCCATCTCATGAAGCAAGAGTGGCAGTAGATCTTTCCACAATGGAAGATGACAATACTACATCACTTTACACATTTGCAGTCAATGAAGCTAGAGTAGTAGTAAACTTGTCCACAACCATAATGGACACGGTAGTAACACTCTTTACATTATCACCTGACAAAACAAGATCTATGACAAATTTTTCTACAAAAATAGGGGACATGGCTGCAAGAGTGATTAGGCTCACAAGGTTGTAGTTGCAACAAATATGTCAGTAATGTCAGCGGACATAGCTGCAACACTATATACATTACAAGTTCACAAAACTAGATTCGTGGTTAAAATGTCCCTAATGGCACCGAACACGGCTGCATCACTCTACACATTGCGAGCTGAAAAAGCAAAAAACATTATCCACAACGGCAGCAGACATGGCTACAACACTCATTGCATTTCCATTTGACAAAACTGAATCAACAACAGATTTTTTTGTACCCAAAGCAGACATGGCTATCGTGGTCTACGCATTACCAGCTAACTAAGCTGGAGCAACATTAGATGCATCTGCAACAGTAGCGGACATGAGTGGAACACTCTACACACTTCTAGCAGACTAAACTAGAGTGGCAGCACATTTTCCATAGTAGTAGACACAATTGTAGGATTCTACACATAGCGAGATGGCGTTGTTGGAGCGCGATTAAATGTGTTTGTAATGGTAGTGGAAACAGCTACAAAACTTTACACATCGCCACCAAACAAAGCAGGAGTGGCTATAGACTGGTTTGCAACTATAGTGGACACGCCTGTAAAATTTTACACATAGCCAGGTGACAAAGTTGGAGTGGTAGTAAATGTGTTTGTAATGGCGGCGGAAACAGCCACAAAGCTCTACAAATTGCCAGAAAGCAAACGTGGAGTGGCAACGGATTGGTCTGTAATGGACGCGATCACGAATTTTAAATTTTGCACACAGCCCGGTCAGACACAACTCCGTTGTTTGCCGTTTACGATGGCAAGAAAAGCATCTGGGTGGCAGCACTCCCTTTGGCCGACAAGGTCATGCCATACATTTGATGTACCGCTGAACGCGTTGAACACTTCTCCTCCGCTCGCAAAGGCTGCCAACATTGGCAACCACTTCCTCTGTAGCAGGAAAACATTTTCAAAGAGCACTAGTTAGAAAAAATCATCGTCATCAAGTTTGAAGGTTCGGATAACATCGAAGGAGCCAACATCCATCTTTACAAAATTCACAAGCTCAACCATGAGACCCTACACCACCACCATCTCTTGGATTTGTTTGTATCATGAGCAGTTGATTCGATAGAATCTCCACTATCATATCCCTTTCCAATCTTTGGTTTCCTAAGCTACCTTTGTCGCCTAAGCCGAGCCCACTGCCGCACGGTGTACCCTAGAGGCACAAAACTAGCGGTGTCATCATTTTTGTGATCTCCAACCACAGTCACAACGCTTGTCATTTTATTGTCTTTGTATAACAAAGCCAAGGAACGACGCTTTCCTTGTCTCACGCCCAAAGAGGAAGTACGAATATCCACAGTTGGGAACTCGCAAGGAGGTTTCATCTCTATTTCACCCATTGGCATAACTGGAGTTGATGACATCACTTGTCGCGCCTTTGCAAGCACCAGCTATACCACCTCGTGTATCGTTGCCTCTTTTGGAAGCACGAGAAGTGAACGAGAAAGTGAGAAAATATTTTCCTCACACAGAGCCTCCACAATCCTAGACCTATTGTCTTTGCTTAGAGCTTCCACAACAGCAAGCCTCCAGGGGTTGTCATTGTCAAATTTCATGTTCCATTGAGAATTGAAAATCATCATTCCATGGTGCATGTGCAGGTGTTCCTCGTGTCACAGTAGCTGATGGAGGATATTGGATGATCTCAACATTGAGGAAAATGTTTTCCTTTACTCCGGCATCATTTGACCTGACATTGAAGTAAATAGAGCGCTCCAACTCACAAGGCTCTAATGCTTTTACGGCTCTGGGCCCTCAAGGCCACACGCCTCAGTGTTGGCTCTCCACTACCATTGTGAGTGGATTTTATAGTGGAGTTTGGAACCTTCAATTGATCCTTGAGGTGCTTGTTAGGTGGAAGTGGTAGCTCCCACATCCTGTGCTTTGGATGTTTTGTGCAACTCCAACCTCCATCTTGTAGAAAATAGCCAAAAAAACTGCCTCAAATAGTTTTTCAACTCCTGGAGGACTTTCTAGCTTCTTGTCCATCAACAAGGGCGTTTCTATTAACCTCCCCAAAAACTACAACGTTATAGGAGAAAAACATGTAAGGTATGCAGTTTTTGTATTTCGTGGTCGTTGGGGTAGTTTACGCAAACCTCCAGAGCCTGACCGCCCATCATCCAGCAGTTGGGAGCAACCGTTGGCAAGCAATGAGCGCGGGGTCGATGGCCTGGCTCAACCTCCTGCTCCCTGGCGACTGGGTAGCCTGTTCCTCGAGCGTCGCTCGGTTGCTTGAGCGAGGACGCCTCGCTCCCCTCCCTTACAGGTTTTTATGAAACCGTGAGCCTCGTAGTTTCAAGCGAATACTACGAGGACCAAAGCATTTCTGGGTATAAAGAGGGGGGAGGAGGATGCGACGAGCGAGCCAGTTCATGCTTGCAGTTTCTCGCGGTTGTGAACTGGCCGTGATGGGACAAATCTCTAGCTCCACCTATAAGAAAAATAATGTTAAATCTTTGGAGGATGCAATCACTTTAGTTTTAAAAAATGACCATCCGCGCTTCATCCACGTTCAGACACAGAAAACGTCAGTTCAGAAAGAACCATTCTAGAAGTATACTCAAATTTAAAAAACTAATACATCATGCGCCTTCAACTCAAAGATCCTCTTCCAACTTCTGCATGGACCTTTTACAACACCGACCATCATCGACTGAAAGAGGGTGTTGTGATTTACCTTGCTTCGATGGTCGAATTTGGCCAAAACACATTATGTGGTGCATTTTATCTACTTTGGAGGGATTGAAATTTTGCCTCCTCAAATTGAGAGAGGCGAGGTTCAATTCTTTACCTTGACAACATCTAAGGTGCACTTGGAGGCCCTTAGAGGCTATGACCCTTTAGTTTCTAACTAAAGGGTAGTTTGCAAACATCCTACTACAACCTCCGAAAACCTCCTGGTGCCCCTTCAAGTACCACTAAATCTTTAACATCCTGTGATTTTCAGCTAAGAGTGACCTTTCATCTTCCCGGTGACTCTTTTGGTGGCCTAGGTGGTTATGTAACCACCTAGGTGGTTATGCAACTACTTACAACCTCAAAGGTATGAGCTTCTAAGGAAGCCCTCCAAGGACTTCTTAAAGGGCTTATTCCATTCAGTCTGTTATTCCTTGACATTTCTTCAGTCACCATCAGATTCCTTATGATGCCTACAGAGTCTGCCTATACAAGCCTCATCCTCTAACATTGTAAGCCTATGCTGATGGAAAAACCTCCTACAAAGGCCTATGCCTTCTTCACTGCAATTGAGTGCCCCTACAAGTAGTCTAATCCAAGTCTAGTTTTCTAAACTAAGTCTAACGACATCCAAGGCGGGCGTCTTGAAGGTCCACAAGTATACATTTCTGGCAACATCGGTGCAACTGGTTGCGGGAAATCTTCATGTACTTAACCATGTGATCTACAACATCTTACATGTATTTGAGAGTCCATCAACCATGCATTGCCTTTCCCAATTTCAGTTGAGTTTCACTCATCCACCTCATGCAAATCTTCACAAGATCCTATACAACCCACTTTACTTTGCATATTGTAGTAGGACCAATGTGATAACCACCACTACTTCATTTGCATTCATGGTATATGATCACTTTTTTCATCTATACCAAAATCATCCCAACCACATCTCATTTCTCTCTCCTAGTGCATTAAGTGTTGCCATCACTCTGATGTATATCTCGCTTCTTTTTTGTCATTATTTATACCATCTATGCCACCTCAACGATAAACCTTACCATAACCTCAGCAAAACTAAATGTATGTGTTAAGGTTGATGAATTCTAAAATTCACTCTTTGATGTAAATTTTCAGTGTTGTATGAATAATTTGACTTTGTGAGTTATATTTAAGCATTGTGTATCATTATGTGCTCTCTTATGGCATACCATGGTATCACTTGCTAAAGTATCAATAGAAGCTTTTATTAGAGAACCAATGAAACTTTTCCCCAACATTCACAATACCAACTACTGTAGTGATTTTCTACCAATAATCCTAATGTAGGCTTTGTCAAGATTTGAATGTTAGGTCAATCATGGTGCAAGTGAATTTGAAAGGTCGCATGAACAAAATATGAAAATGATTGCCTCAAAACCCTTACTAACTTTCCAACCTTAGAAACCACCCTTTTAACAAACTTCAAGGTGTAGTCATTTTACAACTTAATATGTTTGAAGATATCATCCAAGTTCTTAATAGTGAGTAATAGAATTTCTTTTTTTGCTAATCCCGATGCACTCAAAAACTTATCTCTCGTATGTTTTTACTAGAGGATTTTTTTTTAAGAGGGAGGAGTTTCAAAATTCATGTAATAGTGTCATGATGTGAAGAGCTTTACTACATCAATAGGACATAGAGAGAGAGAGAGAGAGAGAGAGAGAGAGGGAGAGAGAGAGAGGGAGAGAGAGATTTTATGAACATTGTTTATAGAGTAGTGTAACTCTGGATAGGTCAAACATTTCTTGGAAAGTAGACAATCGTATGTTTGTAATGGAGGTAATGGAGTCTACCTTGTCACTATACCTTAGTGAGATGACATCAAATCTGATTCTAACCATACATCTTTTGTCTTTATGTCTACGTATAACAAGGAAAGTGAGAGTGAAGAAGGAAGCTATTCAGGATGATGCAGGCCTTTAAGGTCAAGGAGTGCACATGATTAGATCCGCACCCATTATTCATGATTTTGAGGCTACATATTCTTCCTTCAAGCGCCAAACATCTTCTTTCAGATCATTTATTACAAGGATCCATAGTAGGAATAAAATTACAGATCTTCATAAAGGATGTGGTAGTGAAGGTCCTTCAAATAATCACACAGTGTTTCCTCGTATTTGATGTAAGACTTGACTTTTCATGTGGCATAGAAACATATCTTATGCACTCTAAGAAGTTGTGAATTTTGGAGATCATTTGAACAAGTGATTGTGCCATAACATTTCTTTCCTATTCTAGTCATACGATTGTTGGACCATAACATATCTATGGGCCAACGAAATGGGGTGAAAAAGGAAGAGGGGTGGATCCCGTTGAAGGTGTAAGGCTTTTCCTCCCTCATATACTAAGGTTCATGGAAAAGAGGGATTACTGCAATCATTATATATTTGTTTTGGAGTTTCTCTTATACAACCCATGGCTGTGTGGTAGGTGTAGTCCATCCTTTGTGCATGGAACTCACAAGGAATGCTTCAAGCAGAAATCTGGAATAACTACGATGAGGAAATGCGTAGCAATGTCTTTGAAGTAGCTAGAGGTAAGTGATTTGCCATTTCAACTATGTCACTAGGAATGTTCCCCTGAATCATTTTTTAGCCATTTCTCTTTCAATGAAGTGCTCATTTGGTCTTTGAAAGTACTAGGAGGGTTTTCCAAGGAGATCCTTGAGATCTTATTTCTTTCATTTAAGTCTGTTGCCAATCTTTGAGGGGTGGCAGGAGGGTTGAAGATTGTGTGTAATGAGATAAGCTACCTAAGACATGTTGTGATGTATGATGATGACACGGTGATTTTGTAAGATGTCAATTCCTTGACTAATTAATTTGGTACTAATGTACACATGACAAAGAGTAAGGGCCTGCAAATCCAACTAAACAAAGAAATATATTGACGGAGGTCGAATGTTTCTTTGCTTGAGGAATGAGTAAAACTTCATGCCGGTTGAAAATTGGATTTTACTCCATAAAATTCTTTAAAATTTAAAGGCCTTGAAAAATTAGTGAAGGGAGAGTTAGGTGCTGCAAGATATGCATGATTTATAGTATATTTGTACTCCTTACTAACACTCTAAAGTCTCTGAATATCTTACACATTTTCTACACAAAGCTTTGTTGACATGATTTATCTCTTTATTGGATCTTGTAAGAAGTAAATGTTTTGGAAGGGCAAGTGTGGAGAGTTCTCATGTTAACTTTACAAGTTGTGGACTCTTTGGGTGATTGATGATTTTGAGTATTTCATACTTTTCATATCATTCAAATGTAAGTTATTCTTATAGAAAGTGGTATGGGATTATATGGAGCCTTTTCAAGTGCATATCTTGTCTTTTGCCTTCTTTCGATCTTTGGTGAAGCTTTTTATCTACTTCATCCTTATGGATAAAGAGGTTGTGTTTTATTTTAGTGAAGAAGTGGAAGATTCACCAACTATTACCATCACCAAATACTATTTCTGAATAGGATCGAAGGTAAGCTCAAGGTTGGTTCCCTTTTACACAAAGAGCCTATCCTTCTTCCCTTTGAAATTCACCATAAGATGGAGGTGGTTTATAGGAAAAAAAAACGTGAATTTTGGATTTTCTTCTAGAGAACATCATAGGTGTTGGAGAGATAGGGTCTAATGGTTCCACTCTATGTTTATACATCACTTCATTGGGTTAGGGGAACCATCTCCAAATTCTTTTTTTTGTTTTGTACTTTCCACATCATGAGTGGTTAGACTACCCCTTGCTTACTCGAAGTAAGGCAAGTTCAATTGGCTTCTCACAACTTCGATGAAAATGAGGAAGAATTGAAGCCAATATTTAGGGCCAAGATACCTTGTAAGCTGAGTGGGAGGAATCTCTTCAGTTAATCATATGTAGTGAATGCCCTGCTTATATGGCACTTGCCCCAACCAGAGGGGTGTGGAAGAGAATTTTGCATGGCCTCGTCCTTCACAAATTTCAACTTGCATGATTTGGGTTGGTAGTTCATGAGACTTATGTGGATGCCTATGGCAATCAAGTGTGGTAGGAGGGTTGAAATTTACAGGAGCTTGAGGTTATGGAAAAACGATAAGAGATGTTATGTGATTTGGGGCTCTATTTCTTATACATTGTGTGCAATGTGGGGTTGATGTGTTTCTTCTAAGGCTAGATCTGACTCGTATGTTTAGTTTGGTTACTATTCTCTCCTGTATGAACCTCTTTACCTAGTACAAACATTCGTTGTAGTTTAAGAACTATCTATTATTGGTTTGTAAGAGGGCAGAAGATATCTAGTTAGGCTCTCAAGGTTAATGAAGTTTGTATTTTTTGCCTCAAAATCTTCAGAACTTAAGTCACACACATGCAAATGAGGGGGTGGATCATTCTCATGAACTTCCATCTCTTCTAACTTCTATGTTTTTTTATTCCTTCTTTCACCCTATTGTGTTGTGGTAGGCTGCACCGTCATTCTTTACGAAAGTTCTACTCTACACTTAACCTGTAAAGTTTTGTTTTGATATTTTTTGATGAATGTAGGTTTGAGAAAGAGTGGAAAGAAAGGGTTGTTAAACGAGAAAATTTCTTCCCCCCCTTGATATCAATAAAATCTAAATGATAATGGTTGAAATCATTTTAAATCCTTTTACTATGAATTATTTATTAAATAGTGCTGGTTGACTTATATTTCAAACTTAAATACCACGATTATTATTTGAATATTTTTTTGTCAAGTTTGCTCAACTACAAGATTGATATGGCTTTCAATTTAAATAGAACAATTGAGTGTCACAAGTTCATGTATCTACGAGGTGGAGGCCTTGATCCAATATGTCAATGTTTCCTTCTAAATAGATTTTTGGTAGTCAATTTGATGAAAATGGTAGAGATTCAAAGATTAATTCATACATTGATTTTGATACTATAGAAGTTTATTCTAGCCATGAGTTGTTCCATCCATGTGGTTTCCAAAGGAAAAGTAGATGTCCTAGACAACATGCAAGAATGTACAAAAACATACATCTCCTCAACCTCATGCCGGATGTGCTTCGCTCTATTCTCAGAGCGACAACCACATTTGTTGTGAAAGGGGTGGTATACCCCAACAGCAGCGCTGTCAGCTGACAACTTGATGTAGGCCCATCTTCGTTCCTTTCAAATCTCAACACGCAAATCTCGGGTCTTCGTTTGAGGTGGCAAAGTTTGTTCACGAATACATGACAAGTCGATAGTGGAAATGCAAAGAGAACGCATGCCAGTGCCGCTATCAAGTTTCAAGATTTTTGAGAGCGGTTTCACAAACACATTTAGAAGGAAAACTGTCTCAAGAATGATTCCCGTCCATGTTCACTTATGAACAGGGATTCAGAGTTTTGTCTGAAGAATAATGTATCAAAACAAAATTTCACCATGAAATCAGACAGTGCTAGCTTGTTATGAAACCTGCTTGGTTTTCAGCCACTATGAGGACTTTCACAACTTTCGCGTGGAAACCACCTTGACAGCAACAACAAAGCGTTGTGTAGTTTATGCATTCCTCGTCTTTCAGTGCAATTTGAAATGATGACATAGGTCAATGTACGGAAAATCTGTGCTCATGCAGGTGTGCTTGTTATTTACGTACTGTACTCTTTGTCGCATTTTGAATAGTTGTAGAGACAGGGCCACCAGACATCGTCTCTCATAAGAGGGCGAAACAATCATCAAGGGGTTGTGCTTGAAAAGGGTGAGGGCAACTTTCAAGTCCTTTGGACTTGGGAGAGGGAGCGAGGCATAGGGGTTTCCTCTTTAAAAAAGTGTTCAGGAAATGTTAGGACATGCTGAAGGAATTCTAGGCCACAGCTGGAAACTCCCCACTAAGCTTATCAAATATGGAAAAACTGAAAAACTTGGATAGTCTAACTGATTGCACAAATGTGGACAACCTTCTTGTATCAAGGACTCAGTGCCCTATGTACGCCCTTCATGGATCCGGATTGCTTCTGACCTTGGGCCATGAGGATTAGCGGTCAATGTAGGTCAGATTGAAAACAGTGCGTAGAAATGAGTTTTACTTGTTCATTATATCCGTGCATTGAATAACGACGACGGTTCGTATTGTAAGGCGAAACCTTGTGCCTTGATCGTTTCAATTTTGATTGTACTTCAGACACACCTGCTGTACGAATGTCTGAAGTCCTATCCAAATTCGAGACAGTTGATGAACGGATGATCGACTTGCGATCCAAAGTGTTTGCCTTATTCAGCACATGAATACAACTGAAAACTAAAACTAGTTTCTACGGAGTGTTTTGGATCGGAGGGAATATATTGGTTGATCCTTATGAATCAAGTTCAGAAGTTGTCTGAATGCGTGATATACAAACATAGGGCATAGAGTCGTTCATACAAGTAGGTTGTCCACATTCGTGCACTCAGCTAGGGTGTCCAAGTTTTTTGATTTTTCCTTTCGGCGGAATGACCATGTACCTATCGTTTGGGAAAATAAGCCTGATCCCCCCCCTCGCTCGGAAAAATAAGCTCCATCCGCCCCTACGTTTGAACAATAAGCCTCATACGCCCCTTTGACACAGACGTGAGTTTGTAGGCGTAAAAGTTTAACAATATACCCCTCATGTTTGTCAAAAGATAGCATGTCGACGTCGCATGGATGCGTCGTCGACATGCTGACATCACATATTTTGACCTTATCATCTGAAAATCGTTAGTAAAAGGGTTTGTAGTTTTTTGTTAGTGGTTTGTAAGAAGTTTGCGTGGGGGGTCTGAGACTCCCCATGAGTTAAAGGGGGACGTGTTGGGCCCCGCTGTCGTGGAGCCCAGCAGGTGCCCGCGCAAAGAAAACCCTTAAACCTTGGGTGTAATTAGGGGGTGGGTTTTTCAATGGTTTGTACATCAAATGTGGGTATAAAGTTGAGAAAAAAAGTAAAATAAAACAAACATGGATTTTCGACTCCCCATTCATGGAGGGGGGATTCCTATGGACGCATGGCCGCCGGAATCCCCGGCGAAGTCCCACCCCCCCACCTTCCCCCACCACACTCACCCTCGCCTCCCGGCAGCCCACCGGCCGCCTATACCATCGCGACCCTTAATTGCGAGGGCCTCGATCGGCGGGCAGGTGGGTTGGTAGGTGGGCTGCAAGAGGCGGAGGAGGTGCAGGATGGGGGGGAGGGAGGGGGGGGTTGACAAAGTGCCTACCGAAGTACGTCGGCCGGCAACCTCCCTACCCCACTCCCCCCCCCCCCCCCCCCCCACCCTCGAAACTATCTCGGCCCTCCATCGCGACGGCCGCGATGGAGGGCCGCACTCTACCATGCATGCCAGCTTTCGCCATGCATAACCAGTAACATGTGTCGCTGTTTGAGCATGGTGAAAACTTGGGGGCGGATGGTGCTAGTTTTTTCTGGACAGGACCGAATGGGGCTTATTGTTCCGACAGAGGGGTATATGTTGATTTTTAGTTCCAATGGGGGGGTATACGAGGATCATGTGTAACAAAACAGGGTGGAATCGGCATTTTCGCCGATTTTCTTTTTAGATGAGCTTAGTCGGGAGTTTCCAGGCGCGGCCTTTATGAACGTCTAAACACGTCTGATATCCGCCGAAAATTCGGCTCTACCAATGCAGTGAGTCGTTTTCGATCCGAGTCGGCTCTTGCTAACGACCCCCTCCCCCCCCCCCCCCCCCCCCCGGCCCCCTCCCCCTCCCCTTCCCCCGACAAACGGATGAGGGCTAAGAGGTTGCGCCTTGACATACCCCGCACCGCGAGTATTTGGCAACGCGCCCTATGCGGCCACGAGGCGACGGTTCCGGCTGAAGCAGTGCTCGCTTGCTCGCCAGCCTATCCGCTTGAAAGAGCGAGACCATGGCGGGCGCAAACGCCGAGCTTTGTCATTCTACACGACAAATCGACAAATGTGTCCACCGTTGGAAGTTAGCCGGTTCGACTTCGCATTCTTGTCTCTTCTGGAGCCTCGCGCCATCCTCATTAAGTCTAGTGCAAGCGAGTCAGCGGTCAACGGCAAAGCCTAGTTCAGCCCAGGGTGTGCACCAGATGCAATTGCGGGTATTTTTCTGGGGCAAACTTGTCCGAGGCGATGACCTGACGAGTCGGCACTCTATTCCGCGACGATGGATACATGAGGGTATGGCAAGCGCCTACACGGACTTTTAAACTCATAAAATACGTCACGTTCAGCAATGAATGCAGGATTAATCCGCCGGTAAATCGTGTCGTCGCCAGACTCCGACCTGACGGGAAACTTTCACCTCGTACGCCGCCCCAACGGCGAGCTTTCGAGGGACCTTGCGTTGGGGATTATCAAAATTAGAATTAAACTACAACATATGTTAGAGCTGGTGCTTTAACTTAGGACGCA
>SZWC01008852.1:62462-75121 GCA_023375785.1 Penium margaritaceum
CTGACTTCCTGACCAAGGCACTGGCACGTGGGAAGTTCCTCGGGGCTGTTCGTTCCGTCGGATTGCGACCCCTGTCCGAGAGTGGGTGATTGTCCGGGTCCCTGTTGAGCACTCTGTGTTGCACCAGCACGCGTTCTGCACGTGTATGGACATGCGTACCATCGGGTCATGGGGGAGTGTTGTGATGTTGTCAGTCATACACAGTTGTACAGTTGGTTGTGACCACTCGGCCGTGTCCATGCTCGTGCAGATCCTTGAGGCGGACCCAGCTGGAGACAGAGTTCCCTGAGGTGATGCTCCACCCGCTGGAGGCAGCCTGGCAGCCTACCCAGTGTACCAGAGGGCTCCCACAGCCCACGGACTACGTTTGGAGGTCTTCAGGATTTTCTCGGTGGACAGCCCTGCCAGGCTGATTTACATGTTTGTTTTCTTACACTCTCCGGCTGTTCCCGGACGTAGGCGTGTGACCAGTCGTTGTGTCTGTCTTTTCGTCGTGCATCCGTAGGATCAGACGGCGCTCCGTTTGGACGCTTGTGCGCAGAATTATGGCCAAAACAGTGGTTTTGGGCCGGTTCAGGTTTGACAGGCACCGCCGTGTGCGCCACCCGCCGTGAGCCACGGCGGCTATTTATGCTGTGGACCTGTCATTTGTTATTCCTCTCTGCATTTACTTCAGTTGAAGCTTGAGATACAAGTGCACGTGTCTCTCCCTACCCTTGTTGTCCCTTGCATGACCTGTGTGTCAACCAGCCAGACCCGTGCTGTCAGGCTAGCAAGCAGAAAGGCTAGGAAGCTTCCTGGAATCTTCTCACCGACGTCGATGCAAAGCAGTGACCTCGCTTGGGGACTGAACCTGGGTCTCTGGATATCAGTTTACACGGGGAATTGAATATTAGACATTCGATGTATACAGCTTTGAACACAATTATAGGGATACAACTCATAAATTTTTGAATGAATTGATAAAACTTCCATTTCCATAGTTTTCTTGAATGATTTTCTACATTGGCCTTCTCCACATGGAAGTACTTTCATGATACAATAAAGGTAAAACGATGTCTAATACATTGAAAATTTGATAAAAATACATGATTGACTCAATTTGAAAGGAACTTGGGTATGCTAATAATTTTTTTCCATGTTGACTCAAAAACCGAAGGAAAAGAGCTCACTGTTAAAAAATGCAGTATTTTCATTTCAGGGGACCCAAAAACAAATCCATGTTCTTATTTTTAGTAAGAAACACAAGAAATAGATGACAATTTGTGGTCACAAGGACAACAGTTAAAGGCGGAGCCATCATTGAGAAGAATGTTTCATTGTTTCACTTTTCCATTGCATGGGCGCACAATGCGTCCATTCTAGCTGAAAACTTTCTCACGGAAAAATGGTTTGGAACATAAAATAGGAAGCGATCGACAATATACCCACTGTTTCAGTTGATAGATCAGCGCGGTCCATAGTCGAAAACGATATGACAGCCATCCCCATGTTTTTTTTTTCTCTGATCGAAAACGGGCACGGCTGTAATGAATTTCATGTGTCTAACATGTTTTAGGTGGATTCTGACTTGGAGGGCGAAGTCGAACTCCGCCACTCATTGCAAGCTCGCAGGAGGGGTTCGCGGAAAAACCTCCCTGCCAGGTCGCGTTGATCCTGCCAAACCCCCCATTTTAACTAGAGGGTTTGTTGATTTGGGGGGGGGGGGAGGTTTTGCGAGATGCGGCGCACGCTGTGATAGCAGGAAGGGAATCTGATGGGCTCTGCTACCGCGGGGTCCGTCAGATGCCCGGGAAAATTAAAAAAAAAACCCAAACCTCTTGATGTAACTAGTGGGTTTGCTCAGAGTTCGTGCATTCACCCTTGCAAATGTGCAACTTTTGGATTAAGCACTTGCGAACTCCAAAACTCGCAACATGGTGACTTCTAACATCTGTGAGGCCGGTGTCACAAGTGGATGACTTCACTCTCGAAGTTGGCGACATCCGACTCCGAGAGCGAAGTTGAATTCCGTTTTCGCTCGCACATTTGCAAACATGGGCACCGCTGTCATGTCACTGTTGACCATGTACAGCGCTGATCTATCGAGCAAAACGATGGGTACCACTGTANAGAGAGAGAGAGAGAGAGAGAGAGTGAGAGAGAGAGAGAGAGAGAGAGAGAGAGAGAAGATCGAATGCAACGTATGGATGAATTTCTTTGCATATGTACTTGAAGGATGGGGTGATGAAGGAGCTGATAGGAACTCCGCTTCATGAATTAAGAGGAGAAAGGAAGCATGTGTGGCAGATTCCTAGTTCCACCCTTGTTTTGATGTATGCGACATCTTGTTGGGAGTCGTTGTCGCATGTCACTTTCTGGATCTTCGAGGAGGCCCGTGTTGAGAGTGCCTTCACATCAGATGTCTATCCAAGTGCAAAGAACGACCTCGTTGGCCGGCAAAACCATGCGTGGAGAATTGTTGAGAAAAACCGACAAATGGAGGCATACAGTGTTTCATGGATTTTTGACTCGTCCCCAAAAGTGAGAAAAAAAAATCTCACAAGGAAGTGCCGAATCACAAACGCAGCACACCCATTGCAGGCCAATGAGAGTAGGTAATTGGCGGTCACCACCTTTTTTTTTCCAGCACGACGTCAAAAGCAAAGACTTGACCAATTTTGATGGCTTTCTAGTGGTCCCCGATGCCGTAGGATCTGTGCTTCAATGTTTCTCGTGGTCATGATAGTTTTAAGCACCGTTTGTTCAAACATGAGGATTGAGGCCTAGTCAACGCAATTAATAATGGAGCGTGCAAAGCAAAAAAAATCACCGCCATCGAACAACATCGCTACTCACTTGGTTGACAGATTAGTATAGATGGTGGTAAACCACCTAGGAAGGAGATGAGGGACGGGAGCAACTGTCATGGAGCAATCACAAAGCAGCCACGGATGAGTAGGTCACTTAGAACGTGAAGTCAAGAATTCAGTGCCACAACATTCGAGGCATGGGTTAGTCACGTGACCGGGAGCCGGCGTGCCAGCGAGCAACGACCTCAATCTCGCTCGCGGCTCTCCCCCACCGTGTTTGGGGTCAAACAACCTCCATAAGTGTGTTTGTCGCATTGTATCACCAACCACAACAAGGAAGAGGAAGACAGGGGAAAAACTCGATTAAAACTAAACCTAGCATTGTCACAAGCAAAGTTTGATCAGGATCAAGCCCATGTCCATACATCAGGCTTTCTTGGTCAGTGAGTTTGCTAGTCCTCCACCATGGTGGTGACGCAGACCAGAGGGAGTCTTCATGCTCAGTCACCTGCACCGGTGTCAGTGGAGTATGCAACGAGGCCTAAGGTCACCACATGCTATGTACCAACACTACCCCATGACCCACACCCGACACACACGCAGACACGCACTCACAGGAACGAGGGTCACAAGGCATGATATGCACTAGACTGTACATGAGAACACAATAACAGGTTATCAGCCAGGAACATCAAGTGTACTCAGAAGCCCAACGGCGTGGACTGCTGCCTTTAAGACGTTGCTGCTAAGTGACTTCATGAAAAAGTCAGCTCTCTCTTATTGAGTATCAACCCAGAGGATCTAGACATCACCTACGGCAACGCACTCACGCACAGATGATGCTCCACATTGATATGCTTTGTGCGCGTGTGATGCATGCAATCACATTTATCAATTGCTTTGGTGCTCTTGTTTTCACAACATAAGGTGATGCAACATATGCATACATGCAACTGCTACAACATGCGAGACACTCTCACACATGCTTGCGCCCAGTGCAACATACTGTGCTTCACTGGAGCTACGTACCACACATCCTTGCTTTCCTATTTTCCACGACACGGTGGTTCCTCCAACAAGGATAATGTAGCCAGTGCGGTTGCGAGCATCAACGACGTGAGCCGAGTTGCTGTTAGTATAGCCATCAACTTCTACTGATGGTTGTGCCTAATAGAGGAGACCAGTCTGAGCAGTGGATAAGGCATATCCGACAACACGTAGGACTGCCTCCATGTCTCGTTCCAAGGATTGTGAGAGAGTTGCGCCAGAACGTTCACGACAAAGGCGACATCGGTCCTGGTCGTGATCGTGAGGTACATGAGCAACCCAATCACGCGTAAGTAGTTTGTTACATCAACCACCTACCCCATTTTTGACACGTCTAGTGTCTTCAAGAGCCTCTCTCTAGCTGGGGTTATAGGTGTGGACGCTGTGGGCACCACCTCGAGTAAGGGAGCAAAGCGCTCGCCTAGACTACATACATATGCCACATGGTGGACATATAGCACGCGACGAAATCGGTCACGGTCTAGCTCCATCCAAGGGAAGACACGAGCCGGCCTGAGGTCCTTCATCTTGTACATGGAGTGCAACAGAAACTTGGCCGCTGTGATAGCCTCCTGACTGGGTGACACAATCAGCAAGTCGTCAACGTAGACAAGGATGGCAACAAAGGGAGCTGAACCTGAGGTGATGAAGAGAGATGGGTCCACCATACTATGCTTGTAGCCACCGTTCTCCAGGGTGAACGTGATCTCCTGATTCTTGCATCGGGAAATCACTTAAGGCCGGAAAGAGCCTTCCGCAGTCGCCAAACCCTGTTGATGTCATCAAAGAAGCCGGGGGGCTGGACCATATAGATCTTCTCATCAAGCTGTCTATGTAGGAAAGAATCGTTCATGTCCATCTGCTCCAGCTCCCAGCCATTCTAGGCTACGAGGCTCAACAACGCTCACACTGTAGTGTAACGTCCAACAGGTATCGTCGAAGTCAATGCCCAGATCTTGGGAGAGCCTTTTTCGAGTGAGGCATGCCTTGTACTTGTCCAGGGTGCCATGGAGCTTGTACTTGGGTTGAAGATCCACCAGGAGTTAATGGCTTTGCGCCCTAGCGTTACATCCACTAGCCCGTAAACCGCATGGTCATCCAGAGCCTTCAGCTCGTCCCGCATTGCGGCTTCTCGGTGCTAAGCATCAGGGGCCATCCGTACGAGACAAGCCGTGGTCATGTCAGGAGCACGGCGCATAACACAGGACGTGGCATGGCATTCAGCCACATTGCCAGGAGTGACTGTGTCCAAGGTTCGTGCATGATTTGTAGTAAGAAATGCATAGCCAAGGGCCAATCTGTGATGAACGACACAAGTGGCCAGGCCGAGGGCATCCAGGGTCATGGAAATGACAGGGGCCTGTGTGGTTGTGACCTCAACGGGCTGTTAGAGGACGTGGAGGCGGCGTTGGTGCAAAGAGGCAACACGTGGAGACGTCCAGTGCAGACAAAAGTTGAGACAGGTGCAAGAAAACTGGGCTCCTCTGATAGGGGTGAGTCTGTGACACGACGCAACAGGGGCCGCCAGACTGGACGGGCTGGAGGCAACGTGGACAGGAGAAATAGATCATGGAGCTGTGGACATCGTGACAAGGGGGTTTGGTTTGCTGGAAGGACTGGACGATGCAGTGGAAAGAGAGACTGGAGTGAGAGGAGAACCAGAAGATGGGAGTCAGGAGGGGAAAGGTGACCCAAATCACGAATCAAAACAGACTCAAATAACAATGCGTCATTGGATTCAACAACACAGTGATGCGTAGGGTTCCAAAAGCGCCAAGCCTTAGGCTGGGAGGAGACATCCAAGAAGGGAAACAGTGACCACGCATGGCAAGTTTGCCGTTGCGGAGATTATGAGGCATCCAGACAACTGCAATGCTACCCTAGACACGAGTTAGACAAAGGTCAGTGCAGGTGCCAGACCAACGCTCAAAGGGCGTGACCGTGCAAGGAATCGGACCATGGGGCATATGATTCCAGACCCAAGTCATGTAGAAAATTGCCTTGAAGGCAAACAATGGCAGAAGGCCGGGCTAAAAAAGTAAGGTGCACAATCCATCAGCGAGGGTGCAATTCTAGCGCTCTGAGGCACCATTCTTCTAGGGTGTGTAAGGAGGCGATGTCTCCAAACAAACCCTCTTATACTAGAGGAAGCAGGCACTAGAGCCAAGGAACTCACCGCTAGGGTCACTGTGGAAAGACACGCAAGGAATGCTAGCAGGCACGCTCAGCGTGAGCAAGCCAGGTTTCAATGTAAAAATGGACATCGTTATTCTGGCGAAGAGCAAAGACCGAGTGGAAATACGAAAAGGGATCAGTGAGGCACAACACATCATCCCATACATCTCCAAGCAGCTCATGGAGTACGGAACCCATGACATCAGCATACACACGGTCGAGAGGATGAGTAGAGTGTGATTCAGAGGTAGAGAAAGGCACGCGGTGTATCTTACCTTGAGCACAGGCCAAGCAAGAGGCATGAGAGGGAGAAGGGAAGGAAGAGAGAGACAGCCCAACAGTAGTTACAAGCAAAGCATGCTTGTGATAGCGTCAGTGTCTACATGAGCAAGGCGACGATGCAATAAGCGGACGTGCTCAGGAAAGAGCTCAGGTGCAAGATGAGCAAGGGCATCAAGAGGAGCAGGGTCATGCGATAGAGCTTGTCAAACTTGATAACATGCAAGGCAACACAACTAGAGGAATGAAGATGAACCATGTCTACATTGCGACTGGCAGAGAAGTCCATCTCTTGATTCTCCAGGGATAGCGCCAATTGCAGGTGGAGTTCCAATAAAGGGACATAGAGCACGTCAGGCAGAAACAGTGCACCACCAAGGCTGGAAAAACGAACAATACCAACGCCCTGAACAGGGCGCACCTGACCCGACCCAGTACGCACAAAGAAAACAGACCCGTCATATGATTGGTGGTTCCTGAATCAAGGATCCAGAAACCACCCGATGCGCGCTTTGGGAGCAGGTTTCCACAAGTAGCCACAATACAAACAGGAAATGTAGCAAGAGAGGACGGGTCACAAGCAGCAAGAAAGTGGAGGGTCACAGACTGCTAATGCTCATCACAGGGGACATGCACTAGGACTCAGGGACATGATCAGGCGGTTTGCCAGTAAGTACTGCATTAGTCTAACAAGAAGGACCCTTGGCCACAGAAGCACCACTCTTACCTCCCGTATCGCGAAGGCGAAGGAGGTGAAGAAGAGACTGCTTCAGATAACGCTCGCCGTTGCCAGTGACCAAAAGGATAGGGGATGGGGTAGACGCTCTTGAGGACGAAGGGAACCACGGCGGAGCGGGTTAGCCCGAGGAAGGAGGTCCGACATATACCGGGGCACCGTAGGGTGGCGGCCAGTCCCACGGGTACGGGACCGGGGATGGAGGACGGAAGCTAGTGGTGGAGTAAGCGGGAGCAAAAGAGGTGGAGGTAGAGGAAGAGGAGGAGTTGGAGCTAGAGCAAGACATCACAAAGGTGCCAGAAGAACGAGCCTAATGAGTGTGCATGACGCGAGCAAGACGTAGGTCATCCATGGGACCAGGGCAGACCCACGTGGAGTGCTCGTCGGGCCCGTAGTTCAAACAGACCACGACACCAGGAGCACTAGAGCTGGGGGCAGAGGACATCTCTTTGTCTTTGCCCTTGCTGCAACCTTTGCCGCGGCCACACCCCTGGGAAACAAGAGCCGACGCAGTGGAGGTCGTGGAGGAATAGGAAGAGGAAGAGGACATCAATGTCAAGGAGAGTAACGAGGTGGTGGTGAGTGCAGCGACGCCGGTGATAGAGGAGAGGTGCAACCTCTTATTCCTGCAAACTGAACCACGAGCCGGCAAGACAATCAACGGTGAAGTCGCAAAGGGCTCCAACACCAAGAGGGGACTTTGGTAAGACCGTCTGAGAGGCAATGCACTGTATCTCAGCAGGGATGATATCACGGAGGAGGTCAGAGAGGTCAAGGATGAGCCCGTTGACCATGGTAAGGACGCAGGCAATTGACCAGTGGCATCATCCACTAGCTCATGGAGGATTTTGAGACCGCGCGTCCACTAGGCGTCAGCGGACTCATCGGCACGCATGAGGAGAGTGTTGAACTGGACCGTCGGGGCACTCTGAACGACCTAGCCGGTGAAGGTGGTGCGGCGGCGAAGCATGGCATAAGTACCAATAGGGTTAGTAGGGGGCCTAGCCAAAGGATCAGCATTGAATGTGCTGATGTCATCAACCAGGTGTTCAGGCAAAGTGGGAATGAGAGTGCGGACGGCTCAGGTAGCTTCAACAGGGACAGGGGTGAAAGAGGAAGAAGGATCAGCGGAGGATTAATACTCCTACAGACATTCTCCCTGTACCCAGGGAGAATGCACCTCCAAGGAGGATAAGGCGAGGCTTGTGGAGAGAACTAGGGGTTGAGAGATGAAGTCATGCTGGTGGGGTGCAACGAAAGCAGAAGCATTAGTGGTAGAGGTCTGAGCAGAAGAGAAGAGATAGATGAGGCACCGGATCTGGTGCCAGCAGTGGAGCCAGCTGGCAAAGCAGTAGACATGGTAGGCAGACGCTTAAGCACAGGCGCAACAAAATTGTTAGCAAAAGTTGCATGTTTGTCCTTGACGAGCTTGAAGCGGTCCTCAGCTTCACGCTGGGCCTCAAGAGCTCGGTTGAGCTGACATTGCAGGTCTACTAAGGGGCTCCGCCAAAAAAAATTGGTCAAGTTTCCCCCGCCCTAGTGGGCGTGGAAAAATGGAGAGGTGCCTTAAGCATGCGTGGAAAGTGCTGCAGGACAATTTCCAGCCCCTGGCCAACACATAACAATAGTAGTAGACAGGGAGACTAGCAGATGCAAGGCATGCAAGATGAACTGTCAAGAGGAGGGAGGAGAGCGCAGAAAATCAAGGAGAGGTGGAATACCAAGAGCTGTAATGGCAGAGAGGACTAACACGCTAGAGGTAGCTGAGACAAGAAAGGTCAGGGTATTTGTCACAGCTATTGCACCAAAAGTGACTCACACAACATAGCCTGAGACAGCTCCTGTCACAAGAATGACTGACGCCAATGATGAGGATGTTGTTCATGTGGCTGCTGCGGCTATCGAGGTGCGGATAACTGTTGTGGTGGCCGCGACGGCAGATGTTGCAGAGGAGGTAACGGAGGTAATATCTGTTATAACAACTGAGACCTGGATATTGATATCAGCGGTAGCTGCTGCTACAGGCAAAATCACAATGGCAGCCTCGGTTTATGGCTCAGTGGCATGCCTGGCTGACGTGGATGCAGGAGCGTTTACCGCCCGAGCTGCGGCTGCAAAGGTTGTCGCTGTTGCTACGACAACGTCTATGAAAACACATGAGGCAAGAGTGAGGAAGTTGGCCAAGTAGCCGCGCCACGGCTGAGAACAGAATGAAAATCAGCCGTGGCAGCCTCAATAGCAGCAAAATCATTGTCCCCCCATGAGGTGTGCTGGGTGTTGTGGGGTGGTGTGCTTACAGGGTTACACCGAGGGGAGGCAGAGGAGTCAGACACAGGGGATCTGACTTCGATGCGGTGCCATCTATGCTCTCGGTTTGATGCCCTCCGCTCCTCGTAGGCGGCAATGACGGGGACAGAGTCAAAATGCCCATGGTGCACCAACGTGACCCCTGCCGCCACTGAGGTGGCCATGTGGGAGGTAGGAATTTAGCAGCGTAGTCGGCCTGCTGCTGTCAGAGCCGCTGCCAGCTGCTTAAGGTTGCAGTTGACACAATGGCGGACACAGAAGTGCCGTTGCACGCCTGGCGGCTGCAGCTGGCTGTTGTTGTGGGTTCGGCGGACGAGATGGTGACAGAGGTAGCTGCAAAGTGGGAGCTTAGTCACCACCACCACCATGCCATGCTCTGCCACATCTAGTGCAAATTTTTGTCGTGCGATGCCGGAGCCAATCACCACAAAGTCATAGTAGCTGCTGCGCTCTCCTTCCACCAGCCCGCCTGCTGTTGCTGCCGCTTTTCCTTCCTGCTGCTGCTTTTGTGGCTGTCCACCTGCTGATCTGGTGGCAGGAAAACTCTGAGCTTCTCTTGCTGTGGAACCAAGCATTATACTGTTGTGGTTGCTGCTATTGCTGCTGTTGTGAACTGGCTGTAGCTTTCTTAGAGCGACAACACTTAGAGGTGTGCACGTAAGTTGTTTGGAAGGTAGGAGTTATTTGAAATATTTTTCTGATTGGGGTGGATCGAATGAGCTAAAGAATTTATGGCCGCACACCCAGTTCTTACAGTCTTTAGACTATGCACACCACAAGTGCACAAATGAAGCAAGATTTGAGGTGTACACATTGAAACATTCGCACAATCTCCCACACAGCCTTTTTGCATGTGAAACGACGACATACTTGTTGAGAATGAGATTGAATGTCTTGTAGTTTACATAGACTAAGAGTCCTTTTGGACCATTTCTTCTCAATACTGTTTATGATCTGCTTAAGGATTCAAACAATCATGACATATGATGAGCAATGACTCAAGAACACCTTTCTTTATGTCATCTTTATGCCTAGACATGTCCCAAGAGAAAGTATGAAAGTTTGAGGATGGTCAATACTTTGTGCATAGATGGGTTGGCTGGAACAGTTTGTCGCTCGAAGAACAGACGCAGCTAGACATGGCCATGGTGACCACCACGGACACAACGCGCACAAGGATGGAGGGAAGTCTGAGCACCAATGATGTTGAGCTGTTTAGTCTCTAAGGGTTGTTGTGGAAGAGCTAAGGGGATGGCGGCCCATCACAGTGAAGCCTCACACACCCATGGCAGAGTTAAAGGATTTTGATGTAGCTTATGGACCTACCTTCATTGATTTTGTAAATGTTCATGTTCCACTATCCATTCTACCAAGTATATATTGTGGAAAGAAAAGGTGGTAGGTGCCGAACACGTTGCATGCGACAGCATATTACATGGTCCGGTCCTGCACATTAGCCCATTCATCAACGAGGACAGACGTGTTGTAGGTAGACCACATGCGGTTGAAGGGCTCCTCGCAAGCGTCCAGCTCCTGCTCCAGCTGCGGAAGAAGGACTTCAATGATGTATTTTGTGCCAAGTAGGTGGAAACACGCATTGGAACGATGTGCGGCATCGACGACCTCCTTCATGAGGTGGACCGGGTCGCAGCGTAGAAGCGCTAGTGGAGCGTGCGCCAGTTGACAGGGTTTCCAGGCTGATTGAGCCTCCACACATAGTCCTTCGGCAGAGCCAGAGGGAAAATGCTGTTGGATTTTTCCAGACCGGTGCAGATTTAGCTATAGCAGCCATGGCAGTAACAGTGACAGTAGCGGAAGTGGAGACATTTGGGGTCGTAGTGAAATCGGTAGGGGCTTCGACAGTAGCGATAGCGTGTATGATAGGGCGGAAGGAGCAGAAGTGAAAATTGTAGCGGCCTCGCCAGTGGCGGACTTAGCGGTAGCACCGCAGCATGTGCTAGGCGGAGTCGGCGATGGTGTCGGCATGCATGTTAACAGTGGCCTTGAGCATAGGTGGCCAATGTGGTGCTGGCTCCATCAGGGAGCCCGTTTCTGTTCTACCCTTGGCGGGAGTAGCTGGCATATAGAGGTTAGATGGGTGGTGTTTTTCCCCATATGGGGGGCTTGACGAGGGAAGTGAGAAGCGCCCGGTGCTAGCTAGAGGAGGTCATTCTTGTGGTGGCTTCGGCAAAAGGGGCCCATCCAGCGGAGTGCTTTTTTTTTGTGAGAGACTACGGCTGGAGGTAATTGTGGACCGGGTGAAAGCGCCGAAGGATCTGCCATCGATTTGGATGAAGGAGGTGGTGGAGGAGCTGGCAGCAGAGGACACCTTGATTGTGCAGCTGTGGGCAGTGTAATTTTGGGGCATGCAAAACTGGTGAGCATTGGTCGACCTGGAGGTTGGGATCAAAGGTACTGAAGACAAGGCCGGGGGGTTGTCGGGATGGAGGGGGAAAGTGCATGTGCCCGGCTGACAAAGAAGGTGAGCCCTTGGACGAGGGAGTGGTAAGAAAGAAGATGAGGGGTGATGAAGCGTCAAGAGCATTGCTACTGGAAGGTAGAGATAGAGGCCGGATGCACAGAATGTAATCCACTGGAATCCGTGAGCTGGTGGTGAAGTCCTCTCTCAGAAAGTGATGCTGATCCCACATAGAGTGACTGATGGATTTGATGGTTGGCTGGTGCTGGGATAGGAGAGAGGGCGTCACAGGAGCGAGACCCATCCCACCTCCAGAGATAAGACTCCGCCATCGGTCACTCGATGTACGATCAGACCAAGCGAAGTCCTCTCTCCTACCACTGCCTCCACACTTAACACAGACCAAGGACCGTCCTCCCTCCTACCACTTCCTCCACCCTTACCACGAACCAAGGAACGTCCTCTCTCCTACCACTTCCTCCACCCCTACCACAGACCAAGGAACGTCCTCTCTCCTACCACTTCCTCCACCCCTACCACAGACCAAGGAACGTCCTCCCTCCTACCACTTCCTCCACCCCTACCACAGACCAAGGAACGCCCTCTCTCCTACCACTTCCTCCACCCCTACCACAGACCAAGGAACGTCCTCTCTTCTACCAGTGCCTCCACACCTACCACAGACAAAGGAACGTCCTCTCTCCTACTAGTGCCTCCACCCCTACCACAGACCAAGGAACATCGTCTCTCCTACCACTTCCTCCACCCCTACCATGGACCAAGGAACGTCCTCTCTCCTACCATTTCCTCCACCCCTACCACAGACCAAGGAACGTCCTCTCTCCCACCACTTCCTCTACCCCTACCACAGACCAAGGAACGTCCTCTCTCCCACCACTTCCTC
>SZWC01008852.1:75906-88268 GCA_023375785.1 Penium margaritaceum
CCTCCACCCCTACCACAGACCAAGGAACGTCCTCTCTCCTACCACTTCCTCCACCCCTACCACAGACCAAGGAACTTCCTCTCTCCTACCACTTCCTCCACCACTACCACAGACCAAGGAACGTCCTCTCTCCTACCAGTACCTCCATTCCTACCACAGACAAAGGAACGTCCTCTCGCCTACCAGTGCCTCCACCCCTACCACAGACCAAGCAACATCCTCTCTCCTACCACTTCCTCCACCCCTACCATCGACCAAGGAACGTCCTCTCTCCTACCACTTCCTCCACCCTTACCACAGACCAAGGAACGTCCTCTCTCCTACCACTTCCTCCACCCCTACCACAGACCAAGGTACGTCCTCTCTCCTACCACTGCCTCCACCCCTACCACAGACCAAGAAACGTCCTCTCTCCTACCACTTCCTCCACCCCTACCACAGACCAAGGAACGTCCTCTCTCCTACCAGTGCCTCCACCCCTACCACGCACCAAGGAATGTCCTCTCTCCTACCACTTCCTCCACCCCTACCACAGACCAAGGAACTTCCTCTCTCCTACCAGTGCCTCCATCCCTACCACGCACCAAGGAACGTCCTCTCTCCTATCAGTGCCTCCACCCCTACCACACACCAAGGAACGTCCTCTCTCCTACCACTTCCTCCACCCCTACCACAGACCAAGGAACGTCCTCTCTCCTACTAGTGCCTCGACACCTAACACAGACCAAGGAACATCCTCTCTCCTACCACTTCCTCCACCCCTACCAGAGTCCAAGGAACGTCCTCTCTCCTACCACTGCCTCCACCCCTACCACAGACCAAGGAACGTCCTCTCTCCCACCACTTCCTCTACCCCTACCACAGACCAAGGAACGTCCTCTCTCCTACCAGTGCCTCCACCCCTACCACAAACAAAATAACGTCTTCTCTCCTACCACTTCCTCAACCCTTACCACAGACCAAAGAACGCCCTCTCTCCTACCACTTCCTCCACCCCTACCACAGACCAAGGAACATTCTCTCTCCTACCACTTCCTCCACCCCTACCACAGACCAAGGAACGTCCTCTCTCCTACCACTTCCTCCACCCCTACCACAGACCAAGGAACTTCCTCTCTCCTACCAGTGCCTCCATCCCTACCACGCACCAAGGAACGTCCTCACTCCTACCACTTCCTCCACCCCTACCACAGACCAAGGAACATTCTCTCTCCTACCAATTCCTTCACCCCTACCACAGACCAAGGAACGTCCTCTCTCCTACCAGTGCCTCCACCCCTACCACAGACCAAGTAACTTCCTCTTTCCTAACACTTCTTCCACCCCTACCAAAGACCAAGGAGCGTCCTCTCTCCTACCAGTGCCTCCACCCCTACCACAGACCAAGGAAAGTCCTCTCTTCTACCACTTCCTCCACCCCTACCACGGACCAAGGAACGTCCTCTCTCCTACCAGTGCCTCCACCCCTACCACAGACCAAGGAACGTCCTCTCTCCTACCACTTCCTCCACCCCTACCACAGACCAAGGAACTTCCTCTCTCCTACCACTTCCTCCACCACTACCACAGACCAAGGAACGTCCTATCTCCTACCACTTCCTCCACCCCTACCACAGACCAAGCAACGTCCTCTCTCCTACCACTTCCTCCACCCCTACCATAGACCAAGGAATGTCCTCTCTCCTGTCACTGCCTCCACCCCTACCACAGACCAAGGAACGTCCTCTCTCCTACCACTTCCTCCACCCCTACCACAGACCAAGGAACTTCCTCTCTCCTACCAGTGCCTCCACCCTTACCACAGACCAAGGAACTTCCTCTCTCCTACCACTTCCTCCACCCCTACCACAGACCAAGGAACGTCCTCTCTCCTACCAGTACCTCCATTCCTACCACAGACAAAGGAACGTCCTCTCGCCTACCAGTGCCTCCACCCCTACCACAGACCAAGCAACATCCTCTCTCCTACCACTTCCTCCACCCCTACCACAGACCAAGGAACGTCCTCTCTCCTACCACTGCCTCCACACCTAACACAGGCCAAGGAACTTCCTCTCTCCTACCAGTGCCTCCACCCTTACCACAGACCAAGGAACTTCCTCTCTCCTACCACTTCCTCCACCCCTACCACAGACCAAGGAACGTCCTCTCTCCTACCAGTGCCTCCACCCCTACCACAGACCAAGTAACTTCCTCTTTCCTAACACTTCTTCCACCCCTACCAAAGACCAAGGAGCGTCCTCTCTCCTACCAGTGCCTCCAGCCCTACCACAGACAAAGGGACGTCCTCTCTCCTACAATGCCTCCACCCCAACCACAGACCAAGGAACATCCTCTCTCCTACCACTTCCTCCACCCCTACCATAGACCAAGGAACGTCCTCTCTCCTACCACTTCCTCCACCTCTACCATAGACCAAGGAACGTCGTCTCTCCTACCACTTCCTCCACTCCTACCAAAGACCAAGGAACATCTTCTCTCCTACCACTTCCTCCACCCCTACCACAGACCAAGGAACGTTCTCTCTCCTACCACTTCCTCCACCCCTACCACAGACCAAAAAATGTCCTCTCTCCTACCAGTGCCGCCACTCCTACCACAGACCAAGGGACGTCCTCTATCCTACCACTTCTTCCACCCCTACCACAGACCAAGGAATGTTCTCTCTCTTACCACTTCCTCCACCCCTACCACAGACCAAGGAACGTCCTCTCTCCTACCACTTCCTCCACCCCTACCATAGACCAAGGAGCATCCTCTCTCCTACCAGTGCCTCCATCCCTACCACAGACCAAGGAACGTCCTCTCTCCTACCACTTCCTCCACCCCTACCACAGACCAAGGAACTTCCTCTCTCCTACCACTGCCTCCACCCATACCACTTACCAAGGAACGTCCTCTCTCCTACCACTTCCTCCACCCCTACCACAGACCAAGGAATGTCCTCTCTCCTACCACTTCCTCCACCCCTACCACAGACCAAGGAACGTCCTCTCTCCTACCACTTCCTCCACCCCTACCATGGACCAAGGCGCGTCCTCTCTCCCACCATTGCCTCCATCCCTACCACAGACACGTCCTGTCTCCTACCACTTCCTCCACCCCTACCACAGACCAAGGAACATCCTCTCTCCTACCACTTCCTCCACCCCTACCCCAGACCAAGGAACGTCCTCTCTTCTACCACTTCCTCCACCCCTACCATAGACCAAGGAGCATCCTCTCTCCTACCACTGCCTCCACCCCTACCACTTACCAAGGAAGATCCTCTCTCCTACCACTTCCTCCACCCCTACCCCAGACCAAGGAACGTCCTCTCTTCTACCACTTCCTCCACCCCTACCATAGACCAAGGAGCATCCTCTCTCCTACCACTGCCTCCACCCCTACCACTTACCAAGGAAGGTCCTCTCTCCTACCACTTCCTCCACCCCTACCACAGACCAAGGAACGTCCTCTCTCCTACCACTTCCTCCACCCCTACCATGGACCAAGGCGCGTCCTCTCTCCCACCATTGCCTCCATCCCTACCACAGACACGTCCTCTCTCCTACCACTTCCTCCACCCATACCACAGACCAAGGAACTTCCTCTCTCCTACCACTGCCTCCACCCATACCACTTACCAAGGAAGATCCTCTCTCCTACCACTTCCTCCACCCCTACCACAGACCAAGGAACGTCCTCTCTCCTACCACTTCCTCCACCCCTACCACACACCAAGGAACGTCCTCTCTCCTACCACTTCCTCCATCCCTACCACAGACCAAGGAACGTCCTTTTTCCTACCACTTCCTCCACCCCTATCACGCACCAAGGAACCTCCTCTCTCCTACCACTTCCCCCACCCCTACCACAGACCAAGGAACATCCTCTCTCCTACCACTTCCTCCACCCCTACCACAGACCAAGGAGCGTCCTCTCTCCTATTACTTCCTCCACCCCTACCACAGGACAAGGAATGTCCTCTCTCCTACCACTTCCTCCACCCCTACCACAGACCAAGGAACGTCCTCTCTCCTACCACTTCCTTCACCCCTACCACAGACCAAGGAACGTCCTCTCTCCTACCACTGCCTCCGCCCTGCTGTGGCTGGAGGCATCGATGTCACATAGAGTGACCGATGCAGGTGGTGGTTTGGCTGGTGTTAGGGTAGGAGAGAGGGCTTTGTAGGAGCAAGGCCCATCCCTGGCGACAAGGCGGTGGTTCTTCGGTGGCCTAACCTGGGATTTTCAGCATTCTGTTAATGACATTTTTCAGAGGGAGATTCAAGGGTATTGTCAGTGAGTGCGGCCGGCCCTGTGGATGCTGGAGCAATACCAAGAAAGAGCAGTGAAAGCATTGGAGAAGGGAGTGGGGAGGCACTGGCCCCATGTCCTGGCGAGGACCCTAGAGTAGAGTAGGAGCTGTATAGGCAGCCTATGGATCCAAGTACACAACCAGTGGATCCGGTGAGGAAGAGGGTAGTACCTCTGAGGGAGTGACGATACGCACTGGATTGGGACCGGGAGATCCATATGGGATGGCGGGAGACGATGGATTGGGGTGTTTAGAGCCAGCGGTGGTCATAGTGGAGACTGAGGTGGCGTTGGATGCTGGGAGGGAGCAAGAGCAAGAGATGGGTGTGGCTAGGGAACAGAGGGGACGGAGGTCGGAGAGGCAACAATGATGACAATGATGGCGGCGTGAGAACTGAAAATGGGCATTGGTAGTATTAGCACAGCTTCCCCTCTGAGTGGCGTTAACAACCCTAGCCCCAGTCCTATTTTGGGGATTCTTACCGTGGCCTCCACTTGGAGTGGCACAAGAGGTGGTACAGGCGGCATTTGGGGCAGCACAGCCTGTGAGAGCGAGAAGGTCACAGATTGGGAGCAAGAACGGAGGGGGGGTAGATGCAAGGAAGGGCAGCCACAAACCACAAGGCAATTGTGGAGGAGGTGGCAGTAGGTGAGGGACAGGTGGCATGAGCAGCATGGGCCTGGAGCGGACGGGCGATGGCGGAGGGGATGACGAGGACTCATGACGGCAAAGAGAGAGAGTGAGGCCAGTGGAGGAGGAGCAAGAGGAGCGAGCACATGCGGAGGAGGAGTATGAGAATCCAGGAGAAAAGGACAAAGACAGGGGCGAGGATAAGGTAAATGCGATGGTGGTGTGGGATGACACAGTGATCGGGTAACCTTATGGTCGTGCCGTGCGCAGCCAAAGAGACGTCGTCCTTGGTGGCCAGGACCATGGAAAGGGATGGCTAGGATGGCTGTGGTCTGCCTAGGAGAGAGTTAGGAGGAGGATGAGGGGGGTGGGGTGTCAGACTAGTTGGCAGCAGCGGGGGAGAGCAGAGGTGGCGAATGTACCAGGGGTGTTGCTGGTGCGTGAGGAGAATGATGGTAGAGAGCAAGACCGAGTAGCCAGCAGCCTGGGGCACGGAGGAGACATGGATAGCGATGGAGGACAGGAGCGCAAGAGTGAGAAGGGAGGATTGGAGGACAGAGGTGACAACAGGACGGGGGAGGGGGGCATGGGGGTGGTGGACAAGGGACCACCATGGAGGTTCTCGTGGATGGGATGTAGCTATGTCGGCAGTACTTGCTGGGTAATGCACATTCACTAGGCAAGGCGTCATTCTCGGTGCTCCATGCGGGTGGTGATACAAGGGGGTGCTGCAGCTAATTTGGCGTCTGACACGAGGAAACATGACAACGACCACTGCGCTGTCAGAGCTCTTCATGAAGTGGGTCTCAGGCTTGCGAGCATCAGAAGTGGTCCGCACCATGGCAGGAGAGGGACTCCCGGGAGTGGCTAGTACATGGGAGTTGAACAGGGTGGGAAGAGCCTCCTTGGAGGATGGTACGCCTGTAGAGGAGCATGCCAAGAGTGAGGGGACGGGGGGCAGGATTGCTGGTCAGGAGCCCAGCCCTTGTTTTGGGTTGGGAGAGGGGGGCAACTCTACCAGGGGACTTAGCAACGCATGATAAGGAGGATGACGAGCCATATTCGGTGGCAGAGGAGCTCCTCCAGTGGTGGTTCCCATGTACATCGAAGGAGTATCAGGGACCCGTAGGGATGGACGGGGTAGCGATACCTGGGCGACCGTGATAGGGGACACCAACGGAGGTCCAAGGAGCATGAGGTCATGCGGCCGTGGCTTGGGGGTGGTGCACTTCAGGAGGGGGGTGGAAAGGAAGAGGAGACGACAGGAGCACAATAGCAGCAATAGGATAGGCAACACGGGTGGCTATAGGGTCAGGAGTCACAGCACTTGCAGCTACTCATGCCATCCCCTTAGTGAGAGGTTGTCAGGTCCTGGTGGTGGGGCACCGACAGGAGGCAGCCACAGACACAAGCAGCCGGCGGGCCGAGCTACCCATACTAGAGGTGGGGCAACGATGGTAGCCGATGGTGGGACAAGCAACAAAATTCTAGGTGGAGGTGGTGGCAGGGGTGCTTCTTCAGCATGAATTGGGGTGACTTTGGGAGGTATTGAGGGTGGTTTGGGAGATAGATGGTCATATAGTATGAGGGACAGATGACGGCATTAACTGTGAGAGGTCGTTGGGCCGAGGGTCAGCAGTGATTGTGTGGCCATGGGGGCACGGCAGTAGCGGCAGCAGTACGAATAGTGGTGACAGTCACTCCTACAGGATGTGCGCCTATAGCAACAGGAGGAGCGGCCACAACAAGAGCAACCGTAACGGTAAAAGTTAGCAATAGTTGCAGCAGAAGCAACATTAACGACAGTAGCAGTGGTTGAAACAATAACAGTTGGATCAATAGTAGTAGTATTGTTTGCGACAGTACCAGATGCAGCAATTGCAATAGCAAGAGCGGTGGGTGGCAGTAAGGACATGGCTAGTGTGGCACCTGGGAGAGAAGGCTATTGGTGGGTTGAAGAGGTGGATTGGGCCGGCCTGTATGGAGTAGTGGTATTATCTCCATTTGTGTACACGTTGATGCCGTGGGGGGCAGTGGATCCTATACGGACAACTATGGGTATTCCCTTGGAGCAGTACGCCTCGCATGCCATGGAGGTCACCTGGCCCCTGCTCCCAAAGGCGATGCCCAGTCTCATTCTCTTGGTGCGGCCATAGCACTGGCCTGGTTTTGGGATGGGGAGTGGGAGGAGTTTTGGTGGGAGGTAGTGGCTCACAAGTGTTCTGCTGGGCATCCTCCTTCGATGTGCCATTTGCACCACTTGGAGGAGAAGAAGGAGTTGTGGCTCGAACAAGCCGTGACCAAAATTTTCTAGGGGAACACTTCCAGGGTGTGTGACGCTTTGGAGAACTCCCCATTGGCATCCCTAGACCTCGTGGTGCTGGCACATCGCATTTGAGGCAAAGGCCCCAGAGATGGAGTAATCCATACCGGCATGGATAGCAGAGGTGGCATGATGCGGTACCGTGGACACGTGGTTTTGAGCAGTTGATCCAGGCTTTAGACCTCTTTTATGAGCAACCATCGGACTTGTACCGGCAAAGTGGAATCCAGATGTGAGTAGTGAGATTAATTAAAGGGATACGACAAGGAGACCCGATCATGTCACTAACTGGCTGTGTGTGGCGTCCGGGGACTAGGAAGTGGCATGCCAATTCTGGTTCAGGTTTTCCATTGTGCGTCTCAAACACACCCTGGTTCCAATCTTCTCCGTGAGCTTGGCGATGTTGCACCCGGCCAACTGTATGCGGTGCTCACCATGGTCAACGTGTTGATCCCTGAGCTTTCTGACCTCTTTTCCGATATCAAGGCCGATGAACTGCAGCGTCTCATGTCTAAGCCTGTGCCACCCAGGTCCCCTCCTGGTGTTGGAGCATTATGGGACTTTACCGTGGAGCTTGTTGTTGCTTGGCCGGCCAGCCAATAGAAGAAATGTCTCCATCATTCAGCCTTCGCTGGAGTTACTACTCTCACTGCTTTTGCCTCTTCCTCCGGCTCCACCTCTACCTCTACCACCTCGTCCTCTTCCACCTCTACCACCACAGCTCTTGCCTCCCAGGGCTGTGGCCGTGGCTGAGGCAAGGGTAAAGGCAAGGGTAAAGCCACTAACTCCATTTCTTGTGTCCCTGGTAAGGTGGTGTGCTGGAGCTATGGCTCTTCCATGCACTCTGCTCAAAAGAGCCTTGCTTCACCTGATGATCTTCGCCTAACACGTGCCATGCATGCCCACTAGGCACGTTCCAACGGCTCCACCTTGTCTGCAACCGGCACCAGCTCCAACTCTAGCACATTGGCGCAGTCGGTTGGTTCCTCCTATGCACAAGCGTACTCCACAACCGGTGTCCCCTTCATGCCTCTTCCAATCGCATTCCCCGGGGGTTGGCCACCGCCATACGCGATGCGCGTCTACTCCGGACCACCTTCTCCGGCCTACTTTGCAGCCCTATGGCTTCCTCTCTCCTCGGGGTCCTCTGCTCCATCCCCGGCGCCTTCCGTCGACAGCAAGTACTAGTCGAAGCAGTTTCTTCTTCAACGTCTTCACCTTCGTGATCAGGGAGGTGAGAGTGCAACTGGGATGGCCAGAGGTCCCTCATGCCACACTGTCATTGTTCTTTGTGGGGAATCCCCCGGTCAACTGCTGGCAGGCTTTTGTTCTCCCTCGTTGTTCTGCGACCTGCGCCTCGTCCTCCCCTCCTATTGGCACTAATGATACATGTGGTGTCCTTCCCCATCTTCTGGTCTCCGGTGGCTTCTGGGTCCTTGACTATGGGGCCACCCGATACATGATGTCCGTCCGCGACTCGTTTTCTCTCATTGGATCCTGCCGGTTCTGTTTACATTGTTCGTACCGGGTCTGGCCACTTGCTGTCCGTTCAGGGCATTGGCATCTTAAGCTTTGTTGGTCCTAGTGGTGTGATGCTGTTGGAACTCAGCCTGTTGTTGGTGACCTCTCTAGACGATCAAGGCATGGATTTCTCTGTCAATCAGGGTATTGGCGCTGTCCGTCTCCGTCCCTTGGGTCGTGTCATCCTTCAGGGTTCCAATTGTGACAAACTCTAATTTGTTCCATTGCTTGACCCTCCACCCCCTCTTTTGGCACCTCCCTCATTAACGTTTCTCCCTCTCTTTCTCTTGACCATGTTCAGTTCTTGCATCATCGTCTAGGGCATGTCCACAGTGATGCCATCACTAGCATGTTTCACCTCCAACCTGCCATCGGTCTGTCACCGTCCACTTTTCTTGTACCTTGTTCCTCTGACTCTCTTGATTGCACTAGGGCAAGATGCACCACTCTCCTTTCACCCCCTCTACTTCCCAGTCTTCACATCCCCTTGATCTTGTTCAAGCTGATGTCATGGGTCACCTTTCCCATGTGTTTCTTGGGGGTGCTGGATGGTATGTTCCGTGTCTCACTCATGATTCTCTTGTTTTTGCTGGATCTTTGCTCTTTGCCAGAAGAGCGATGTTCGCGCCGTCCTTGAGTCGTGGCTCTTGCACGCAGAGCGGTCATGTCAACAATCTTCTGTAGTGATCGCGGCTATGTGTTCCTTGGTCCCACCGCCCGTCTCCTCGAGTGAAGGGATAAGGGAGTGTGTCTGGAGACCTCCGCTCCTTACACACTCGAGCCAAACAGTGTCTCCGAACGATGGAATTGGATGCATGCTAATGGCGTCTGGACACTTTTGTCTGAGTCAGGTCACTCCCCTTTGTTCACCGTTGAGGCCATGTGCTACATGACCTAGGTATGGAACCGTGTTCCCCATGGTCCCCTTCCTCGCACTATCACCCCTTCTCAGTGTTGGTATGGTGCCTGTGCCGATCTTTGCCTCGCTCGCGTCTAGGGTTGTATTGCGTATGTCTGGCTTCCCGAGGATTTCTGCACTGGGAAGCTCTCCCCGTGTGGGGATATTTGCCCCTTCCTAGGTGTCTCTGCCCAGTCTAAAGCCTGGCGCTTCTGGGATCCAGAGCACCAGCGGGTTGCAAAGTATCGTGATGCCCAGTTCTTCGTCTTCCTCCGTGACCTCAGCCGTCCTATCCCTCAGCCTCCCTGTTGCCGCTCTCTTGGTTATAGGGGGAGGTCGGTCCTACTATCCTCGTAGGTCTTGCTGAAGTCACCTCTTAGCAGCCTTCACCCTCGGTGCGGCCTCCAGAGTCTGACAAAGACTGTACACAACCCTATCAGGCTCTCCCGAACTTGTCGCACAACGCTCTAGCTTCCCCTGCCTTTTCCTCCCTATCTGTGTCCGACTCTGTGTCTCCTGTGCGTTCCTCCACGGTCCCCTCAAGTCCATTCCTAATGCCCAGTCCCCAGTTCCTGCCATGCTGACCTCTGATGCTCCCATTGTTCCTGCTCCTGTCTCTCTCTTTGTCTGTGGATTTTGCCTCCGTGCTCTTCCCACTTGCTCCCACAACGTCTATGTTTCCCATCCCAAAGTGTCGTAGTCACAACCTGCACAATCGCGGGCATTTCCGACCGAAATGGATGCCTTGGATTTCGTCACGGGGTTGTCCACCCCAACTATTCCCTTGGCTATGCATTGCTCTTGATGGAGCATGAGCAAGCACTTGACGCCGTCGTTCTTGGTAGTGTCGCTGAGTGTCATGCCAACGCTCCTGTGTCGTCCTCGTCGCCTGATCCCACCACAATCGGCCAAGCACGTGCCGCACCTGACTCCCAGGAGTGGGAGGCTGCCATGTGTGATGAGCTTCAAGCTCTATACGATCGTGCTGTGTATGAGCTTGTTGATCTACCATCGGGTCGCCAGGCCATTGTTGCTCGATGGGTTTTTTGACAAACGTACAAGCCCAAAGGTGAGCACGACAAGTACAAGGCACTTATTATGATCAAGGGATTTTCCCAAGTGGACGGTGTTGACTTCGATGAGACGTTTGCCCGGGTCAGACGTTACACTAGTGCTCAAGCTCTCCTAAGCCTTGTTGCACATCATGACTGGGAGCTCAAGCACATGGACGTCAACAATGCCTTTCTGTACAGACATTTTGAGGAAGAGATCTATATGGTCTAGCCTCAAGGGTTTGCGGATGGCACTGACAGAGTTTGGAGATTGCACAAGGCCCTCTACGACCTCAAGCGGTCCCCTAGGTTTTGGAATCATGAGATCACTTCAACCTTGGAGAAATGTGGGTACCGACAAAGCACTGTTGATCCTTCCCTTTTCTTCACTCCAATGTTAGCTCCTTTGCAGCCATCCTCGTCTATGTCGATGACCTGCTAATCGTGTCACCAAGTTGTGAGGGAGTGGCCTTTGTCAAGTCCGTGCTCTAGTCCATGCACAAAATGAATGATCTGGGTCCATCTCGCGTCTTTCTAGGCATGGAGCTTGAGCATGACCGCGCTCGTCGCATTCTCCTCGTTCATCAGGTCGCTTATGTGAGGAGCTTTGGGGGCACTTTGCCTCCCTTCTAGAATTGTACCCACTACTTCCACACCAATGACACCCGCTGGACTACAGCTGCTCAAAACACTGGACGTGTCAAAGCTTGGGGAGGAAGTGGAGGTAACCAAATAACTTGAGAGTGATAGGGTCACTGATGTACCTGGCCACCACTACACTTGTTGACGTTGCCTTTGCAGTGAACTTTCTTGCCCAGTTCTCAGAGTACCCTAGAGTGCAACATATGGAGGCAACATTGTGCATAATCAGGTATGCACTCTCTACTGCTTGTGTTGGCCTTTGTTACCGGGCACAGTTGTGAGTTGTCGTCGATGGATGTACTAACAATGATTGGGCGCATGACGTTGATGCTCGTAGTCACACATGCTACATCTTCCTTGTTGGGAGGACTATGGTCTCATGGAAAAATGATGAGCAAGGTTGTTTGGTGCACAACTCCACTGGGGCTAAATATGTTGCTCTTGGCGCAAGCACTTGTGGGTGCGTCTGGTTGTGTCACCTATTATAATAGCTGCGTGTCCCCATCTGTTGCATCACCTTGCGCTGTGACGACCAAAGCACGAAGGCGATTGCTGAGCACGATGGCATGCATCACACTCGCACGAATCAGTGTTGAACACCATTTTGTGTGTGAGCGGGTGGCTGCAGGCGATGCCCAAATCATGTGGGTTGACACCATAGAGCAGCAAGCTGACTTCCTCATAAAGGCACTTAGCAGTAACATCTTCAAGGTGGCTGTTCACACAGTTGGATTGTTGTGTGCTCGTGATGTCCCAGGTTGATCTGTTGTGCCAATGCTTGTGTATAGTCGACAGTCACTAGTCGTGATGCAAGTCTTGTGCCTTCGAATCTGTTGTGCTTAGTTTGGCTGTAGGTCCTGGGTGAGTATCGATTGATTTGTCAGCGTCGTTTGGTGACCTGTAGCCTCGCTGAACACTCACATCACTGGTCTAGGTGACTGACCCGATAGAGAGAGAGAGAGAGAGAGAGAGAGAGAGAGAGGGAGAGAGAGAGAG
>SZWC01008853.1:11299-42899 GCA_023375785.1 Penium margaritaceum
TCTCTCTCTCTCTCTGTCCTCATCTCTTCCTCTCTATTTCTTTCTCATCATCTCTTTGTCTCTATCGTCCATCTCTCTCTGTCCCTCTCTCTCTCTCTCTCTCTCTCTCTCTCTCTATCTCTATCTCTCTCTCTATCTCTCTATCTTTCTATCTCTCTCTCTCTCTTCATATCATCATTATAGATTTTTATTCATTATGATATCGTTTTGAGACATGTGTCATTTCCTCCCTTCAACTTCATTCTTCCATCACACGATCTCATCTGTCTCATCACCATTTTTAGTTTCAAACAATCTTTCTTGTTGCCAATCATTTTAATTTTCACACAATACCCAACTCATCATTCATTGCACCTAAATAAATGTTTCATTTTCATTATGTTTTGTCTGGTAAATGCTTTTCATTATAATGATTTGTAGCTCTCCTTATGTTTATTGTGCGCTTGAATTAGGATTCACTTTTCTTCTCCCCTTTTCCTGGTATCTCAATTTTTTATGACTTTCTTGTCTAAATATTCAATCTCGAAATGCTTACGGCAAAACAAGTGGTTTCCGAATTTTTTATGTTATATTATGACTTTTACATGCATGGTCTCTCCCATCATTTCCTTTCTCCTTCCCTCTCCATTTTTTTCTTCCCCTCATCTTTGCCTCCCCGCCCCCCAACTAAAAAATCCTCAATTCAATTGCCTCCACTTATCTATCTCAACCTACCAGATTATTCCATTTTACAACATTTTGTACTCTTTTTATTTCATTAATCACCTTTTCCTAGTTCTCCCTTACATATGGCCTAACCTCCTACCTTCCTATGTACCCCCCTCATCACAATCACCATCCTATTTTTGGTTTTTCATCTCCCCACACACAGTTTACGTATTCCATCTCATTCAAATGTGTCTGCCGTTCACCTTCCTTAACACTCATTTTGTCCCTTTTCCCATCTGCATGATGTGTTCACTTCCTATTTTTTACCAGTATTCCTTACTTTTCTTTATTCAAAATGGTGAGGGTTTTCATTCCACCCCTTCCTAACTTTACTTCATTGACCAATCCCCTTCCATTAACAAATCATCATGTGCATACATACCTTATACCTTCTTTTCATCTTCCATACCTTCAATTGCCTTAAAACTTGAGTTTGTTTTGAGACCACACTTCAAATCCACTCATCATTGTTTTTGATGTTTAACCTTCTCTCCACTCATTTGTTCCACGTTTTCCACATTACATTCCCCTCCTATTGGTGTCACCATGAAACCCATTTTCTTCACCCAATCTATCCATCCTCAATTTATGTCCCTTCTCCCTCTCAATGTGCTCGATTCGATCGTGTCCATATGCTATGTTGCTCTAATCATTCTCTTGTTTTACTTCCATTCATCCTAAGGTCTCTTCCATCCATGACTTACATTTCTTCATACATGTTTATGGACTCTCAGCGTGACACATCTCAACCACATCCACCAAGAATCTTAAGGATCTCATTACAAGGAATTCCACCTTGCATTTTGTTCACCATGCTTTCTTATCTCATGACGTGTTGCAAAGTCATGATGTCTTTCTTTTCAGCAAGAACCGTCTTCCAAAAAGTGGATCAAATAATGTGTGTAGAATTTTTTTCTTCAAACTCGATCTTAACTTGCAATCAACATGGAGAAGCAACGAATACACCCTTTTCTTTATGGCATGTTAGGAAAACAAACCACTCAAATGATAACATTCTCATCAATGAAGCCCACGTTTAGATTTTTTACTTGTATGTTTCTTGAAACATTTATATTATTCTTATAGTTTTAATTCTTTATCATTTTAAACAATATCACACATCAGAGTCCCAACTTGATTGTTGCAAACATGGAAGACTATTGCATGTACTCAATTTTGTATTGAAGATAGCAAGTGTTTTGAAAGTTTCAGTTTCCACAACATCGCAATCCACCCATAAGCACAGAGTTGCACTTGTTTTAGGTTCTATTTGAAGAGTCTCATCACTATGTAATAATGGTGATATTTGTATTTAAAATCAAAGGACAATGACTCTATTGTGTAACAATGAGATGCACCTTTACGAGGGTGCCTTAATGTAGACCAAACCTTTCCTCTTCCATAGGTTTTAATCAAGATGACATTTATTTCTTTCGAAATTAGCTAGATTATACATCAGGAAATGGCTATCAAACACATTAAAAACAGTTAAAACACAATGATTTCTACGTGTCAGGTGGAATAATGGAGAATTCACTCCTTGTGCCATGTTACTCCAGCAAAATTGTCAACACTTTGGGTTGTTTTTAATGAACGTGCTCTACGGATAAAGAATAAAAAGAATATTTGGTTCTTGACCATCCATTTGTTCAAATCCGTATGAAAAAATAGTTCGAAATAATTGTCAAGGTTGAAATTTCTATAAAAATAGATGAAAATGTTGTTTTTTGAATTTACAGTGTTGTGGAAATAAAGATTTTCTATAGGAGTTTTTTCATGAAAAATATCTAATTTTTAATTATAGTAAATCATTCCAAATTCTTTTACTCAACAGTCTTTTTATCATTCATTTTTTCCTTTATCCGTGGATTTTTCAATATTTATAAACATAAGTGCATGTAACTAGATCCCACATACATGCCTAGTCATAAATGAGGATAAAAAAGGTGTTTGTATGAGATAGAATTATTTTTTCAATTAGAATTAACTTTTACGTTCACTTCCCAATATGCTTTGTTGTACGTTATATCAAGGGTGAGGTGGTTGTTTACGTGTTGAAATATGTATCTAATAAGATGATTTTTTGATGGTTTTATTAAATTCATGCTTTTTTCCAATTTAGATCAATTGATGAGTTTTGTTTTTCCCAATCCAATAAAACTAAATGGTTGTTTCGTTACAAACTGAGAAAGCGTTTGTTCATAGACATACAAAATTCCTCACAATATCTTATCCTTAAATAATAAATTCTTGGTGCACTTTGGGTCGAATGGTCTTCAACTGAGTTTGAGTTTTTAAATGAGTCTAATAGAAAGAAATCAGAAAGTTTTACAGGGAAGTGGGCAGCAATTGGAAACTAGGAATCAAGCCAAAGAACATGATTCTTTCTGATTCTAATGTATTTGGAGAAGTACCATTGGTGAGGGCAGTGATGAGAGGGTTGTAAGATTAGGTGTATAGGGTACCTTTATGAGAGGATAAGCGACCGTCACCAGCAACGAAGGCCCGCCGCAAATTGTTCACTGGGTCCACTTGGTAGTCCTGTGGCGGTGATAAGGGCTCGAACAGATTCTCACGTGCATGCATCCGGCGTAATAAGACGGCCGTCTACATGCGATTTTTTCGGAGCTTATGAAAGAGTTTCAATCAAGCAAATCATAGGAACTTGTGCGAATGAGAAATTCAAACCATTCGAAACCAACGTTCACTATCGCTTTCATTCATATTTCTTAGAGTGCAAACCGATCATTAAAACTGCACGTTGCCGTCCTCACAACCCCACAAGTTGGCAAGCATCTGGCCAACCTGCTGATGTCAGGTTCGGATCGGTTGCCACAACGCAGATTGTCGACAAATACCGTCGATGTCGATATATCGACGGCAGGGATAGTCGACCTCCCCGTCCTTTGTTTGTGGGGAGTTGAGGCAAGAACCAGCGTGGCTCCTGCCACGCTGACTACAGATAAGCATTAGGAATGTCAGGAAGACAGTATCTGCTGATCACCAGTGTCACTGCGCTCTTATCCTCTGTCTTCGAAAGTGAGAGCCAAAAAACGCAACGGTTTGTAGAACTCGAAAATGTTGTTTGTGATTTGTCATCACAGATAATCTCCACATAAAAATGGAAGTGCGAAACCGCTTTACAAGTGTCTTACAGAAGACATTTTTTCCATCACAGAAATTAGCCGTATGCAAAACTTAAAGTTTCTGTAGAAATCACATAAAATCAAATGATTCAATACTTCTTACCCCTTTTTTGACCCAGAACACTTGAACAAGACTTAAAAAAAGGCCTTTCGAGAATGAAAGTTTCAGTCTCCTTGCATTTGGAACTGACTGAAAATAGTCATAAGAGTGACATGAGGATGTGTAGCTAACCAAACCTTAGAACCGAGTGGAGCACAATCTCCACGTCAACAAAACTCCACTCAATGAAGGGGATGACCTTTCGGCAAATTACATTGAATACGAGCACTTCAATTACGTATTCGTGGAGAAGGATGCGTGTCCGCCATGTGTAGTATACTTTCTCTGATACCATATAAAAGAATTCCACCGTGAGCAAGGAGGCATAAACGGCCCTCCACAAGCTTATTGACTCAAAGCACTTGGGTAACTAACTCGTCTTCCTTGAGCAAGTCCAGTGCGCTCATGAAAGAAGTTCAGAATTACACCAAGGACAACGAGACAAAAACCTTGTAGGTCTTGAAGTCCTTGTTGACAAAGTACTTGTGTGATGCTCTTCAAGATGAGAAGATGGACAAGACCACCACTGTTCTAATGATCTGAGCCTGTATGTCTTGAGAAGCGTTGCACAATCATACAATGAGAAGTTGTTTTTGATCAAACACTACTCAAACACATGGACGAGCACGCGCGTGCAACAATACCACAACTTGCACGAATACTACCATCATGTAAGGGACATGTAAGCCACAAGATTGTAAAGAAAAAAATAATCTTCTGAATCTCACAATCAATAACAATGACAAATCAAAGACTCAAGACCACAAGGACAACAAAACTGATAAAATTTAGATTGCATGGGAGCATGGAGAAATGGTCTTATCTAAAGGGCTCTTCGACCATTACATGAACTAAACCGATTTTGGTCTAATTAACTTAAGGTCTACGGTGGCACACAAGCATCACAACATTGATAGAACCAATGCCACCATGTACAGGGAGTCTACCACACGTTATAGGAAGGGCATTGCACGCGGTTGTCACCGTGGAAATGCGCTTGCTAATGCAAACAAATCAGGTCAATGAGTGAGATTTTCATGCATCAATATGAAATGAGCGAGGGAATTAAGGAGCAAGCATGTATCACACGCTTTAGTTCATGGTTGACAATGGACATATAAAAAAAATGAATTTCATGAAATATTTTGATTAATTCAAGGTTTTCTTACCTCATATTGAATTAAATTCCATACTTCTTCATCAGTAGTTCCTAATGAACCTTGAATTTCCAAAAAATGAGAAATAAAACCTCCTTTATAGTGGCAGCAACAACCAATTTATAACAAACATGTAATTCTATGAGTGCGGAAATCTCCCTCAGCAGCTTTTTGCAATTTTCTTGGTAACACCTTCGTTCGTTTTCATTCACCCACAAAAGCAAAAGGACTACCAAATTCAAACGTAATAAGATGATATGCTGCCAATCTGTTAAAAAATTATAAAATTATGATGTTTACAAATAATTTGGTTTCTTTTCATTTAGCCTTTTCACTAACAAATCAAAGACACCATTACAATTCAGTGCAACGGACACCTCCACCATGCAAACATGAATTTGTTGGAGGAAACGAACCATGATAACTAGTTTTTTAAGCCTTCGGTTTTCCCTAAGTTTTAACATGAATTGAGCGACAAACGATGGTGCACTTGTCACAAGTTTTAATCAATTCCCACTTGTGATTCGTACAAAAAATGTAAGACTTTTCATTCAAGGGCAATCTAAACTTCACCTTTCTGATAAAAAGCCCTACTCTCCCATTCAATGTGGTTTTACACAACGTTGGTTGGCCTTCATCTTGAGTATAATATCATAAATTATCCAACTTAAGGTCGAACTAGCTGGTCTAGAATGGAGATTGAGATGTATGTATCACACGGTTGTCACCATTCTAGGGAAAAGCTCAACATGTGGAGGAAGAGGTGAAGAAAAAACATCTCATAAAAGAAACATCTCGAGACATAAAGTTGTATTATGTGATTTAAGAATTAATTTCAAGTATTTTTTTCAAACAATAGATGAGCCACATTATTCCATTACAGCCAAAGGTGAATTCTCTCTTTAGACTAATTTTTTTCTTGGTTTTTCAGCAAAGAGTAATTTTGACAGGGCACATCTAGCAAAGAGGTTCCTGGAATGTTGTGCCCGTAGTGATTGTGAATAATAAGGATGCTGACATATGTCAGTTTTTTCAATATAAAGCACCCAACAAATTGATGAGAAAAACGTTCAAGCTACTTTATAAATGACATATATGTTTGATCAACAAGAATAGTTATGTTTTTTCTTATCATTTGATTTATATCAAGATTATTCTAATTCCACATCATGGTAAGAAATGTTCTAAAAACGTTTCTTTATACACCCATCTAATTTTGGGTTTTGTGCTTATAGCTCATAAGAACCCACACAAGCTTCTAAGAAGACATGAATGACATGTTCTCAAGTCAACTTGATGAGTTTGTCTTGTTTAAATTAAAACATCTTTCTTAAGTTCAAAGTAATGGAAAAGCACATAAAACATCCCCGGAAATACTTCAAGATCCGTCAAGAAACAATATTTGGTGAAGTACAAAGTGAGTGCACTTTTGCACAAAAGAAACTCAAATACCACGAACACAAACTTGGTAACGGAGATATCCATGTCAACAAAAAACACGTCCTTCTGATATACAATTTGAATTCCAAACAATTTTAAGAAAACTATTTTTGTAGTTTGTTCAAAGGTATTCAACCTAAGCAATTGTGCTAGCCACTTTGAAGATGAAAGAAGTGTTTTCTACTGAAAAGCTAACAACAAGAATGGATTTCTTAACGTATCAATATGCATACCACCCATGTAATTTTTTTCAAACCAATCCTAACAGAAATTATAATTTTATGCATAAGTAAAAAGACGTACAACGTGGAATGACTTTTTAGTTCTCTATGAGAGCTCAAATCCTATCCTTATTGTGATAAGGTAAATGATTGGTCATAAGTAGCTCTTTGTGGCGTTACACCATATTCAAAGTGTAAAATGCTACTTTCAAGACGGTCACAAAGGTCTTTTGGTTCTCAATTACCACAATCAACTTGTTTCATTACAATTATATTAAAAACAGGTCAATGAAACGATTATATATTAGTGAATTCTCAAGTCTTTTCTTGTTCATATGGGATTATGAGTTAGGATGCATGAGCTTAGCTCATGAATTTCATCAAAGTCCTTCATGGAAAGAAGTAACACCAAGGTTAATTAGTGGTTTGCAGCAATCATGATGGTTACAATGAAAACACAAGACTACACTATGAAATTGTCATGACCGCTTCAAGACATTACTTAAAAAAAGGGATCTATACACAAGATGCACATGAGATACCCTGTGGAATCGTGCTTTCAATGATATCACAATGAGGTGAATAACATGTTATTGATGGTTCAACAAATATGTTTGTACCAAAGCTAACCTGTAGTGCAAGATGAAGGAGATATTTGGGTAAAGATAAGCTCTTCTATTCTATGCCGTGCGAGTGATGGAACTTGTGGGACCACAAAACAAGTGGCATGCGCACTAAAATCACTATTTATTGTAAAGATGGAGTATGAACATCTGAAATTATAACATGAAGGGAAAGATATGTCATGAAAAGCTATGAACAGATACATGGATGGCTTCTTCAAAAACAGCTTCTCTGCCAAATTCCAACATGTGACAAACCTATCATTTCACAAATCCTATCATGTTATAAAATCTATCATCAGTCAAGTGTGTTCTTAGGGAATATTTTTCTAGCATATCAAATACATTCCATTCTCATGATGTAATCTTTGTTTTTTTTTTAATTTTAAACAATCATGGCACATTCCATTTGCAACATCAACATCTAAATGAAACGTATATTGTTATGTTTTATTTTTGTGAATTTCAACAATCTTGTATAGCACATCATCTTGTCAAAAATACAAACATTTCTCAAACGTTTAAGCAATACAAAAGGAAGTACATCCCTAGTAATTGCATCATGAAAAAACAATTCAACACTTGTAGAAATGGATGGATAACACCATTAATGCCATTTTAGATTGCAATATTTGTGCATATGTGGTTTTTACGACAAGGATTGAAGAACGTTCTTAGAAACAATATGTATTTGAGAAAACCGAGTCACAATTCAAATTTTTATTGTTCAAAGGATGTTGGACTCAATTGTTCCCATTTTTGTGAAGCATGAGAGCAAGTGTGACAGCTTCCTTCTGCTCAAAATTGTGCAAAGCATATATATTCCTTTCAATAGAGGAAGGGTCAAGTTTGTTGCAAACAACAAGAGAAATATGTCAACACAAATTATGGTCAGGCTAATGTTTTCACATAGGAGACAAGGGGTTTCATAAAATGTATACACCAATAACTTTATGGATGTCTCGTATGATCCACTCATTTTGGTTGTTGTTCATCATAGCATGCATCAACGCATGCACATACTAGTTATTGCTTCCATTGAGTATGATGGAAAATTCCATCTTCCATGTGAACCTTCTAGCTCTATACACTTCACCTAAATACGTTAATCCACAACAAAAACTCCATGCCAAAATTGCTCTGCAAGTTTCTATATGTTCTCTTTCACTGAGATCATACACATTATTCATTGGTTAGAAGAGATAACCTTTCTCTTTGATTGCTCATTGAATTAAACATAACGCGTAGTAGTTAAAATCTTGTTTTCCCACAAATTATGTCCTTGGATTGTTTTTAAGTGCTGAAAATTGATTGAAAGAAGGATTTGGTAAGTGGCACCAGTCGTATGCATACGTGGTCAGTGTCATTCTCATGGGAAAACATTAGACAATGGTAGAGATTTACAACATCATTGTCATTCATATTCCAAGTCTTCAAGGTGGAAGATTAGTTACATTACTTCCCTACATGCGAGATATAAAAAGAGGATATTGATTCAAGTTCCCATTTCTTACTTCACGCTCTAATAGTTTTCTTCGTTCAAAACAAGGAGATATCATTGTTAATGAGGAAGATATAAAGCAAATGGTGGAATTGACCCTCCCATTTGTAGAAGCAAGATGGTGGCCGACACCCACCCCCAAGCCTAGCTGACTTATTCTTGTTGATTAGCTTCTTGCACTTTCTTAACTAGTGGTTGGCTGGCAAGTTAGATTGGCGGTAGACGATAAAAGGACAAGCTAGCAACCTACTAGCTAATGAGTGACTTGAAAATTGGCTTGTGGCTTGATTGTTTGTCAAGAGACTATGTCAGGCTTAAATGCCTGGCAAGTGGCATTGTGCCCCCTTTGTGTCTTATGCCATTAAGAGGGACTGTGAGGTGAAAGGGATGAGAAATGAATAAAATTACACAAAGAAAAGACAAAAACGACACAACCACTTCACAAATGTTCCATTAAACAATCATGCACCGTTTCTTAATGATCACTAGTTTTCAATCTATCGTGCAAAATTCCCATGACAAGTATGAAAATCATGTCAATGTACATATTTGGATCACAACCCTCTGTTATGAACTTCACGATAGAATGGAGGATGTCCAAAAACTCAAATCATGATGTTCTCCTTAGAAAAGGCCATGAATGAAAAGTTCTCTAGACGTGATGCAAAAGGTGAAACACCCTAACAAGATATAGATGCCGGTATGTAAACTCATGAGAATATTGGATAAAGTGATAAGATGTAGGAGGTGGATTCTTGTAACTTCTTATCTCATCCATGTATGAGATGATTTAACCATCTATGTTGCAAAACTAGAGGTGAAAAAAAAAGAAAGAATAATGTTTGGAATATTTTTGTGAAACGAGATTGATAATGTGTTCATGTCTTAAATGTTTTAATAGAAAAAACACTTTATTTTACAAGAATGTGTGTCACCTTAAACAACTCGGCCACAAAAAGTGCAAATATAAAACAATTTAGAAACTTTTCATGTCATTAGTTAAAATTCGTTCTCAACACGAAAAAATGCATTCAAGTTGTTATGGTTTTGATCCATTTTTAAGTGCATCTTATCATTTGCCATCAAAATAAGATTGTATAGAGAAACTGAATTGTGGATAATTTATGAAGCCCTCCATTTGGGCTAGGAAAAATCCTTAAAAGGGCAAAGGATGTCTCGAGCTATCACCATATTTGCATGTGATTCATTAGGGATATAATTCCATTTACCTATTATAGAAGCAAAATTGTACGTGCAAGTTATGATTAAAAATTTAAGAAATGTTAGTCTTTCCTACTGTTGACTTGAAGATAGATGGAATGTTTATTACTATAGTTATTGATAAGAAATACAAAAAAATCTTGCTCATACTAAAAGTTACATTGAACAAACAAACAGCTAAAACAAGATTGTTTAAATTCTTTTCGACATTCACTATTGTTCATTGGGTGAGGACTAATGTTTTTGAACACCGAGTATGGATACATTTTGAATCTCCATTCAAAATAGAAGAGGCATCCTCTTCACTTGATTCCTTTGTTTATATAGATGATATAGAGATTTAAGAGAGAAACAAATAGAGAGAGATGGGGGAAGAGAGACTGAGAAAGACACAGAGTGTGAGAGAGAGTGGGGGGAGAGAGAGAGAGAGAGAGAGAGAGAGAGAGAGAGAGAGAGAGAGAGAGAGAGAGGGAGAGAGAGAGAGAGAGAGAGAGAGAGAGAGAGAGAGAGAGAGAGAGAGAGAGAGAGAGAGAGAGAGAGAGAGAGAGAGAGAGAGAGAGAGAGAACTAGATAGATACATATAGAGGAATAGCAAGAGTGAGGGATAGAGAAAGAGAGAGAGAGAGAGAGAGAGAGAGAGAGAGAGAGAGGTAGAGATAAGAGAGAGATGTAAAGAGAGTGAGAGAGGTGAGAGAGGAGGGTTTAGCCATCTATTTAAGAGAAGAAGATGAGGGGAAGGAAAACCTTTTTCCATCTTGCATCCCTCTTTTTATTCTTTATCCCCTATATTAGGGGGTTTCATGTGAAGGATTTTTCCAGTTCCGCATTGTTAATATACCTTTCACGCGCTGCTAGATTTTTATTTCTTGAAGTAATTAGTCGAAGTTTGACTAGTTCAAACTTCAAGTTACAAAATCATACAACTCATGCAAAGTTACAAGTTGAGTTTCGACCCGATTTTCCTACATACACTGTTGTTATCAAGCCATAAATCAATTTCTTCGTTCAAACAATTTGAAATTTTGTTTATTTGTTCATTGACCCGTTGGAAAGTTGTCCCACACTGTCATGGGAAGTCACAAGACACAAAACACACGAATTTTGCGAGTTGCTCACACGTTGTTGACACTGTTCTTTAAAACTGCGACAAATGACTAAATGTAGGGGCTAGAGTACAGATACCACTTCATGTCCTTTATGTTTCTTCAAATTGAAGGGAATGCACCATCCCAAACATGCTACTTTGGACTCACAATGAAATACCCTTCATACGTTCTGAAATTGCATCATTTAGTCATTTTTTCTGCACTTATAACTGAATTGATACAATGCATCTTTTTTCATTTTAGGGTTTTGAAAAAACATATGAAGGACAATGTAACCTTTGTTTTGATCATGATTTCCTTGATGGAAACTTGAAAGTGTTATATGGCTCATGACTGATGAAACATTTGAACTAAATTGTCGCTAAATGCAATATTTTAATTTCAAAAATGAACTGAATTAGTTTTTAATTGATGTATTTCAACATCTGTTGTAATTGTTTTCCAAGGGGGGGAGTCACACGCCCCCTTGTGTTTGACGAAGCTTAAAAGATAGGGCGGATTGTACTATTGGGTTTGTTGCAATTGATCTTTAGTCATCATGAATTTTAAGAATACAATCAAACTAATGTTTTGATTCTGACCTTAGTGTTCATCTACCAGGAACAACTTCAATGCTATGTGGAACTTTGATCATGAACTTAGTTATCTTGGTTATGACTATACTACCTTACTTCTTGTGTATATTGCTAGTTATTGCACCCGCATGTGGACGAGATGGAAGAAGCACATCGCTTCACAACATCAATTCCCTTCTGTCTGTCCATCTGTCTTTGTTGATGGACTCGGGTGACGTAGCAGGAAGTGAGTGATGTACATCGTCCATTTCAAGCAACAATGTTGAAGATTTGAAGCCAAGGAGAGGTCAGCCCGTCTCAGCGGATGATTCTGGGCGGTTGATGCAAATTCGGTCTAAAGATGCTTAGCTTTAAGATAGATGATGGTAGAAACGTTTGGGACCTACAAGTAAAACCATCATAAATTGGGTAGCTTGGCGCCGTCAGCCTTGCCCACTCCCATCGTTAGCCACGGCATTTTTCGAGTGCAGTTTTGGTTGGATGGTCGTAATTAAAAGCACTACGGACAAGTGGCGACAGGCGGCGTGATTGCAGTAGTCGTCTGCATGCGATGTCAGGGGCTACTTTAGGTGATGATCCAGAGCTGCTAGGTCTAGTGCGGCAAACGTCGCTGGCGACAGTAGGTTGTGTGTGAAAGTAGTATGAGCTCTACTTTTGTCGACTTGCCGTAACTGTTTCCGGCAAAAAAAAGCGCAGTGACTTCTAGTTATTGGAGATGGCATCAATTCCACAACTGGCTAGTGCTACACATAAGACTCAATGTGCTTTCAAGAAAGGAACTTAAAACATCTCTAAAAAAACAGAAAATAGGTAGAATAGAGAGAACATGGCATTGGAGTAGATTGAAAAACTGTAGTAATCAGTATAGTCAACTATAAGAATTTATCAATTAATGTGATCCTCAATTTCTCCCACTATGTTATGTTCCAAGGTGATTTTCTAAATGAGTGCTGATTTTAATAGTTGAATCCTAGTTTCTCCCATGTTGAAGAGGGGGATCCATGTTGTACACTATTGTCAATGTTTGAATCTTTAAAACTTTGAGATTGAAGGTAATCAGCTGTGTCGAGTGAGACCAACAGCCACAGGCATCCCTTTGTTGCATTGCCTATGATTTTATCACCAAATGGACACCATTTGCACAACACTCACAATTGATCCAATGAGTGCTAAGCAAAGTTCTTCGAGGTTCTAAGGAAAGTAGAGACAGAACTTTGTGTAATAAACCTAGCAGGGATTATGTTTTGATGTGATTCTCCAAATGAATGACAAAGTACGTAGGTGAGCATGGGCAAATGGAAAACAATCATTTTGAGGGGATACGAAAATCACTACGATAAGCGCCAAGTGCACTTCAATAACATGTGTTGCAAGTGTGAGATAAATACATACAAGTGCAAAAACAAAGAGCCAAAAAAATTCACTTGTACTCAAGGTTTCAGGCATAATGAGCTAGTAACACATTCAAGGCCACGTTATGCCCAAACATTTTAAGAAGTGTGCCACAAAGCTAGTGCGATCTCAGAACATCAATGTGTTTCTCTAAATAAGATTGTTGCCTTCAAGAAGTCAACTGAAACATATAAAAAAATCAAAATAATTCGTGATGATTCTCTCAATCCCCGTGGAAAGTGGTTTGAAATGTCAAAACCTTTTATGAAAACATAATTATGCAAGAACAATGGCAAAACTCCCCACATGCAACTAGCGTAGATAAATCCTCAAGTTCCTGTGGAGCGAGTTATGGTTAATCACCCCAAATTCGTACACTCTACAAATGGTGCATCATAAAGTGTATTCCTATGTACAAACCATTTTTCAGAAATCATCAACATCAATTCATGTCACTAGAGCCCGGATACACATTCCTTAGATGAATTCTAGTCATCATCGATTTTATGTACTATGTACTACTTTTGTTTCAAGTCCATGTTCACTAGTATGTTCACTTTCCAATACACTTGTCAATACACAATTTCAGGGGTGAGGTGATCGGTCATATATGTATGGAGTGGAAATATGCACACTTGTAGATTTAAGGGAGTTTTGTACGTCTCAATGTAAACTATACCCCATTTAAGTCATACCTTCAAAATAGATTACAAGATATACGCCAGTGCTAGTAGAAACATTCGTCATTCAAATCATTGATACCTCACAGATTTTGCAAGGCTCAAAACTGTGAACCAATGCACATTTTCCTTACCATTTGACAAGATACTTCATGATTCTGTAATTTCGTTGGTATTGAGGATGTCCTCAATGACATATGTCACATCCTTTTCCACTAGCATAAGTGGCTACAAATATTTCCTTCTTCGAAGATTTCTTGTCGAGACCCGGTATAACTTAAATAGAATAGCATGCAAAACTTAGTAGATGGCCATGATGTGGGCTAAGTGAGCTTCTTAGGTTTGAGTTTCACTTACTCACTTTTGCAAATCTTGATGTATGTGAAAACAAGTGAGAATTGATCACTCATCTTCAACTTTATGTCCGTAAGATTAATGATCGATTTAGACTTCTTCAGATTACGGCGTGACTTTTCCCATGTGTTACGAATGTCTTTTCATTCAATGTCCTTAATGGGTGTGTTTGTACAAATGTAAGAACATGCCAGATTACTAGTAGTTTGCCATAAAAACACCTCAAACAAGAGTTTTCTCATAGAACCAGAGGTCAGCCAATTGTATGCAAGCACAGTGATCGATAGCTTCACTGCCTAATGAGTGGCTTGTAGAGGGTTCAGAGTAGTTTTTCTCGCATTTGATTTGTTTGCTTAAGCTTACCATGAACCTAGAGGTACGAGGTTCTTCATCGCTAGTTATGAATGCAGAAGTAAATCATTAGTTGCTCCATTGATTCAACTTGTTGGTGCAATAAAGTACCATTTTGTAACATAAGATCATGTGTGTTTCATGGTTTGCATGATTGAGAAATGCATGCCATCCCTTTGGTAATGAAAATTCTCTTTATCATATCGAAGTGCTCCATTTTGGGAGGTATTCCTCCACCATAAGAATTGTTTCAAACCACTCTCTTATTGTAGACAAAGTAGAAGTCCAGAGATGTTTCCAACAATGGCTTCATTGAAATTGGCACTGGTTCAGGTTCACCCGGGGATTGGTTGGTCATGAACTTCGTCCCTTCCCGACCTTGCATGGTTTTTAGTAGATTGTCCCAACGCTTTGCGTGTTATCTCAATTGTAGTGCTTTTTACAGTAGGTCTGGTTGAACGTGTCATTACTAGAGTGTCTAAGAAGAACAAAGTCAACACATTCCTCTAATAGCATGCGTTACAAGTCTCTACTTGGCTATAGGAAAACTTATCAAGTGAATCGTCATCTCCATTGTAATGGTGTGATAATTTTTGCCATAAGGTTTGGTTCCACACTAGGAGCATCAATGTGATTTATATTTTGTGACTAGTCCTTCATGTTATAGTTGAAGTTGCAATCAAGAAACTCCATCCATCAATTTTGTTGAATGCTAAGATTTTGTCGAACCTTGGCATATTGAACATGGGTGTATTAGTTAGTGAAGACACCACATGGTGAATATCATATGTAGTAGTACAATTACTTGAGTATGGTAACATTCTATAGCTTTTCTTCAAAACATTGCGTAGTATATTCTTCTCAGAATGTTTGGTTTGTACTCGGCAAGTTGTTGTCATTATTCATCTTGCAGAAAAACATCAATTTCTCGGACAGACACATCGCTCCTATTAAATTCGGTTCTACTTGAAGTGAGATGAAATGGAGGCATTGCCGCTCTAGCATGAGCGTGTGAGAATTCAAAGATGAAAAGGGAAAACCCAACACAAATTGATAAGTTAGTTGATGTCACTCCCAAGTGCTTGTAGTGGGTTTAAAACTTCAGCTTGCAAGTTTTAAGGCTCTTGTACCTTCCCTAATGCTTATCGCATCATTGCCCCAATGGGCTTTAATTCATGTACAGTTGAATCCATCGCAAAAAGGTTACGTGTGAAGTGCAAGGGATGTGGTGGACACCATCCTGTTTACTACCTTAGATGACACATTGTTGTTGGAGGCGGACATGGTAAATTTGTAAACATGTTTAGGAACTGTCATTCGTTGGTCCTAAGCCATCTCATGTGGATCACCCACTATATGGAGGAGATTCTCTAGTGCCGTGTTTGTTTGTTCCATCTATCCATTTTCTTTGGATGAAAACTGGGATAGTTGCACATTTGGTGCATGAGTTCCCGTTAAAATGTTCTTGTGGGTAACACTCACTCACAATGCATTATGGTACACCATGGAGGCATATCATTTACTCAAGGAATGGCTGAGTCATGTCCTGCGCACTCACTTTATCATGCATGGCAATGGAATGCAACATCTTTCTATCATTACATTGTGACATGATGCTTTCTTGAGCAAGCTAGTGATGAAGTCAATGGAGATGTCTTGCTCAAGCAGTTCAATGATGGGTAAGGGATGGAGAATGCACATGGCCTTTTTCTTTTTCATCCACATCTTGTAAAATTAGCTCACTTTATACATCCAACAAGATCTTGCCACCTTCAATGACATGGTGGACCACCAAAAGAGGTGAGCCCCCATTTTAAGTGTCTTGGCCTTATAGAAGTGACCACTTGGGCCAATGTCATGAAACTCCTTCAAAATCAGCTCTTTAAGTGTTGGAACTACGAGAACCACGACCTGCTTTGTTCTAAACCATCACCAATGCAATGCCTAAAAAAATCCAAGTATTGTAATCCCCATGCGGTGTGTATCCCTCCACAAACAGTTTCACAAGGAAAGCATCCTCATGGATGATGACAGATCCTCACCAGACCAGCAGGTTGGTCTTTATGAGAGTGCATTGGTTGGGTTGATGCAACGCGGCCGGCATACGAGCTCTAAGTCAAAGTGTTACTAGAAGAACCCCACTAGCCACATATATGTTTTCTTATGTTTGGCAATTTATTCAAGTACTTTATTACCTGATAACCTTTGTAGACCGTGTTTTCCCATGTGTTGTGGTACCATTGTTTTTTTGTGAAGGCTCCAACCACGAAAAGCATCTGATTTTCATGTCTGGTGTAATTCAAATCTGTCCCATGCAAGTTACCCAAGTAGTAGCTAACTGGCTAGGACCCTTTGCGAAAGTCATAAAAAAGAATTCCATCAATGGCCACTTCTGATGCATCCATCTCTCCTTCAAAATCTAAGTCAGTATCAGTGAGGTACGAGGCCGACATGGAGCTCTGATCCCTCTTAGGATTCTCAAAGGCTTCTTTTTTCTTGACTCCCAAATTCTCCCCACAATCCTTGCAAATGAGAATAGATTATGATGCTGACAATCTTCCATAGCCAAGGACGAATCTATAATAATAGTCATAAAACCGAAGGTATGCTTGCACTTTTTGTTCATTGTACAACTTCGGGATATTTTGCATTGCCAGCACCTTGCGCCAGTCCATGGTCATATGTCCATCGCCAATGTTGTGTCCGTTAAATTTAGCTTTCCTTATAGAAAACCTAAATGTCAAGAGCTTTTCAACCAAACATTCATTTCTCAAAGTTTAGAGCATCTTCCTCACATCCTCCTCATGCTCCTCCGCCAACTTGCTATACACCAAGATGCCATCGAGGTAAACCACCATGAATTTATGCAATTTTAGGCTAAGGATGGTTTTCATCACTGCCATAACGGTGACTTGCACATTGGTCAACCCAAGAGGCATCACCAAGAACTCATGAGGGCCGTAACGTGTGCAAACCACCACCTTCTCTACATCATTTATTGTGATGCACATCTGGTGCTAGCTAAATTGAAGGCTGATTTGTGTGGAGTAGCGAGGCACCAGGAGGTAATCAAAGAGCTCCTAAAAGCATGGAAGCGTGTATTGTTTCTTGACTTTCATCTCGTTCAACACTTGTTGGTCCACGCACATGAGCATCTCCTCCATAGTTTTTCTACATGAACAAGAGAGGTGTAGCATAAGGAGACAAGAAGGGATGGATGAAGCCCTACTCCCTCATCTCGGTCAGCTAAATCTTGAGCTCCTACAGCTACGCATCAATGATATAGTATGTTTCAAAAAACGCCAGGCGTGTTGGATGTTTTAGATCAATGTGATGGTCCATGTCCAGCAAAAGTGAAAGCCTTGCTAGTCATTTGTCAGAGAACAAGTCCTTGCACTCTGTTCAGGCTTTAAAGAGTCCCTCTCATATGTCAGAATTTTTCTGTGGACTAGTTGCTCACTAGTCATCCCACGCATAGCGTGAGATGTTGTGACCTCTAGTTCCTCTTAACCGTCCTCCATGTCTAGGAAGAATGCTAGAGATATCCGGCCCTTTTTGGATTGAGTGCTTGAGGCACACCACGTTTAGTATCATGGGTAAGGATACCACCTTGAGAGGTTCCAACTACTATAATGCCTTTTGCTCGCAAGTCTCATCATTTGTGAGCTCGTCCTTTGACCATGTAGGCAAGGACTACTTCCTCTCTTCAAGATTGATTGAGATAGTATGCACCTCCAAGTTGACTACGTGATTCTACTTGTGAAACAATTATCAAGGATCATATCAAAATCCTTCATCAAGTAAATTTTCACTAAATGTTTGTTCATTATGCAAACGTTTTCCGTGCAAATTGAGAGGGGGTTGTCAGGTATGTATCGTGCTTTCCAGCTCAAAAGGTGCCAACTCTGAGCACACATCATGCTATAAAGAGTATGTCTTGCATCACAATCCACTAAACTCCCCACTTCTCCTTTGAATTCTCCCACTCATTCCTTTAAGAAAAGTACGGATTCCTCCTCATACCCTAAATGCCATGCTTTGACGTCAAGAACCTGATTCACTATCGCTAGGTGTTTAGGTGGGTAGTGAACTGGTGGTTTTGGTTGAGAAGAGCTGAGACTAATGCCATTTGCTCCTGGTTCCTTTGTATCCTGACTCTTACATTATCTTCCCTGCATCTTTTGTTGCTTGCTTCCCCTTCCCTTGCCGCATAACCTTATTGTGGTACTCATTTGGACTCTAGAAGTCACGTGTAATGTGACTAGGCTTGCCATAGTTGAAGCACTACCATTGTTGGAATTCTCTGATCTCCATGTGTATGCTATAGCATTTGGCCCTCAAAGCCATCGCCACCACCAAAAGATATGTGGTTGTTGACATGAGCCTATTGCACTCGCGCGTCACACCGCTCTTCTGCTATTGTCGTTTGTGGTATGTCGTTTTGAGGTCGTGCATCAGTGTCGCGACGCGGGCGTCATCCTTGAGGCTATTGATGCAGTAGAAAGACAATTCATGAGAATGCCATGACTGGCCACGATCTCACAAAACCTGCAGGTGTTGTGGATGAGGCAACCAGTTTTGCAAATTGACACAGCTTGGCGCATGCGTTGTCCCTCACATCGCCTACGGTGAAGCATTTTGATGAACAACTATGAGAGCTTGTTCCATGAGGGCAACCATCTGAGGATAGGGTCACCATTGCTATATGCTAGAGCCGATAGTGATGAGATTGGAGGCATTGCTAAAATACCGAAGAATATCATTGCTACACCGCGGTGTGGATTGGACCACATCCCACTCGTCCACCAGTTCAAAGATGCCCTTATCAAGGGGATCACGACATAGTCATGGTGAACCCTGCACTTAGAGGCATCCATGCCAATGAAAATGAAGAATAGTAATGATTTGAGTATCCAACCTTACGAAGTTGGCCAATACCTTCCAATGGTTTGAATGGCTCCAGCTTGGGTTGGCTCAGGACACCCACTACAACTCTAGGTGTGTTGGCAACTGCCACCCTTATTGTCATGGGCTCCTCTTTGATGTATGTATTTGATGTATGTGTTTGTCATATCTAGCAAGACTTACATGTTCATGAGTAGATTTTGCAATATTGCAGCTAATACTAGATCGCCTTGTGCATCAAACATTGATACCATCAAGAATGTGCCGGATGAAGTCATTTCTGTGATCGGTGTAACTTCTTCCTCAACAATTCCTCTGGTTACCAATTTTTCACCTTAGAGCATGGTTGGTCTTGGCACAGATCTGAGAAGGAGGCCAGATGCATGCTAATTTACAATGATGCAAGCCAGCCGACTAGCTCTTGGCTGGCTGGCAGCCATTCGAGTGGCGGCCAGTAGCAAGTCAGGTGACTAACCGGCCACCCGCCGGTGAGCCACCAGCTTCCAATCGATCTCGGGGCTAAATTGGTAGATAAGAGGCCACGAGGGCCTTGAGGGCGAAGCCCATGGCCTTTTGCCCTTGCCCTCACTTGTCCTCCTTGCAAGCGAGAGCAAGCGAGGATGAGAGTTGGAGCGAGCAAGCGATAGGGTGAGGAAACAAGAGAAGTTGGCGCAAAATTGTTGAACGTGTCTCGCATGCAGAGATTTTGTGCCATTGCGGCACAAATCAAAAATATAGTTTTTTAAGTGTAGAATATAATCTCCACACACAAAAACGTCCTATAAACTCACAAATCTGGAGTAACCAAGATGAGGGGATGAGGCACAAACAAAAACGGGCCTCTTGAGACTCAGAATCTTTGAGTCCTCACACACAAGTCATTGATGATGATTGCCCCCAGAGTGTCATGAAGGGGAAAAAGCCTCCAGCAAGATCAGGAAACTATATTATATTCTCTGGAGACAAATTATGAGTAGGGTGTGGAGTCACACACATGACACTGGTATCATAGTAGAATGGCCCTTGCGACAAAGTTTATGACGGTTCTGATAACTACAATTGAGATGAAATTTTGTTGAAACTTATAGCAATAGTAAAATTCCACAAGGCGGTCCAGGCTTCAAATCTAACCATTTAAAGCATTGTAAAGTGCATAAGAATGCTCTTGAAAACCCCTTTTTTAAACTCTGATCTCCTTCTCCTCTTTCTTAGGAAATTACTTGTATTTTTTTAATGGGGTGGGGATTGTACATCCACAAACCTCTAACTTTCCCCTAAGGTTCCTTAAAATATCATTAAAAAAACATTAGAGGAGTACTCCATCCTAAGGCCAAGAACTCAAAAGGCCTGAAAGCATAGGAAAAAGGAGGAAGGCGATACCTTCTGCATTCTTGGAGGCCTCTCCATCGCCGTGGGAAACAAGGGAGATGCCTCCTCGAAGGTGCAAGGCATGTCAAGAGAGCTTTAAAAGTGGCCAAGGAAGACAAAGATAAAGTAGAGGATAAGAGGAGTGAGGGAGGAGTGAGTAAGGATGCAAACTCTATACTAGAGTTGCCTCTCTCCCCTCCTCACCTTCTTGTATTCCCTTCAGTTTTGTTTTGTTTCTATTTTCCTAAGTGCTATAGCTTAGTTCCATGAGTCACATCTTGGAAACTTAGCTTGAGCCCACGTGCTTGTGCCGACGTGGCGGTGTCAAAAAATAGAAATTTGGGACATGATTCAAGGATCTTTAAGGGAACCGTAGGAAAATAGAAATTTACCGATTGCATCATGCCACAAGTGCTGATGCCACCACAAGTGATAATGAGAACTTGGTTGCCTCAAGGACATCGGGGATAGTCATCAACACTTCACTCCTTTGAATTATGTTGATGTTTTGAAATAGTGTGATGCTGACGGACTGGCTAAACGACATGGAACATATTTTACGTGTCCACAAAGCTGCACACGGCTAGTGGGACGACCTTGCCACGACGCGACTTGAAGCTAAACTCCTAAAGTATGTGGTCAAGGAGTAGGGTGCACGACAACCACACTTGGAGTGGCAGCCCATGTCGTGGGAGGCTTTCTACACTATCATGCACAAGAAGTGTACCTAGTGTGAGGGGGGGCACCACACCTTCGATAAGATCCAGGACTTCAAGCAGTCAGGTTGCTTGCTCAAGGCCTACTTGAGCAAGGTTACTGCACTTGCAGAGGAAGCCAAAAGCTTCATCGAGGGTAATGAAACTCAAACCTTCAAACACCCAAAGTGCTAACTACTCGAATACTTGCATGATGGTCTTCCTGGTGTGATGCTTAAGGACAACACCACCACTATGGCAACAAGCCGGGCTTGGACAAGCTGGAGGGTGTTGCATGACTACATGAGTGAAGTATATTTGGTGAACCTAAAGCACTACTTGGATACATGACCAAATGCGTGTATGCAACAAAGCCATGACATGCGCATGGATGCAAATTGGGTATAGAGGGATAGCTGGACAGCGTACTTGGGCTCAAGACAAGTAGCCTGGAAACCCCTAGATGAATAAGAATCAAACACAAAAGACATCCAACTACAAGTGCGTTCATGACAATGACAAGTCACAGACGGTGCGTGAGCATCGCAACATGACCTTTCGTGAAGGCCTCCGCCACAACTGCCTCTAGCCCTGGCATTTCAGGGTAGATCCCCTTCGTGCCACCTTTGGTGCAAAAGAGGCCACGGTACTAGCTACAGCTGAAGCACCACGTGATAATGTAGGACTTGGCCATGGATAGGGTCACAAACAATGCCATGTCCGTGGCCAAGGATACGGCCATGGAAACAAACAAGCCGTGGTGCGGGTTTTCCGTATCCCTAAATGAAATTAGTGAAGAACACTCAGGAATATAAGCAGATAACAAGTATAGGTTCATTTTTTGAGATGAAGATATGAAACAATCTGAAGTTTGCAAGAGTTAAAATCTCTCGGTTTTTTTCTACCCTCTCGTTGAACCTCATTCTACAATTGTTGACCATCATTGGCTACAAAACCTTTCATCTTTGGACGAGATGCATGATTGAGATTTCTTAGTAGTGGGGATACCACCACTAAGAAATAAAGAATAAAATAACTATGTGATGTAATAATAAAAGGAAACACCCTCAAAGCTATGAGCTTGATCATGTTCATGATACCTTTGGTAAATGATTTTGATCGATTCAAATGAAAAGACTAGAAGCCACTAGCCAAATCCACACAAAGCGACAAGATGTGGACTTGAGTGGATGAACCATGGAAGTCGTTGTGCCCATCATTAACGATGTTCACTCAAAAGAGTGCAGATAACATGACAATGTAGTTCAAAGGACACCTAGCTGGTGTTCCTTGAACGTGCTGGCTCACACTCGAGAAGATGACTAATTTGTTGGCCTTGGTTTTACACAATGTGGGTCCAAAGTGTGAGCCAACGGGCGGTGGAGTTCTCATCCGTGACAACCATACGGTATTCATGATTGGTACCTACACAAGGAAGATTCACATTGAGCGGTACACATTGAGTGTGATGTTGAAGGTACTCAACCTTTTTGACCCGTTCAACATGGTGCTAGGTGATCCGTGACTCCAAAAAACAAGGCTATGATGTGCTTTGAATTAAAATCCTCGTTCCTTCAAAAGGGAAATCGTCACTTTACATTGATTCTAAATGCAAAGTTATCACCGAATTGGCCTGTTTGCGATGCACGTCAAGTGACGTATCTGATAAGGTTGTCAATGCTTCTTGGCTGAGCTACAAAAACTGGAGGAAATACTAAAGGAAGATACACCACAACAAATTAAACTTGTGCTAGTGCAGTTCTCATATGTATTCTAAGACCCACTAGCTCAGCTTCCACCAGATTGACACGTGGGCCACATGATTCTGCTACAACCAGAGGTGATTCCTCAGTTTGAACCCATATCTTATGTTAGTCTCACAAAAATGTGATCGGCCAAATGCAAAATCAAATACTACCTTGCAAAAGGGTGGATTGATCAAAGTAGCTTACAGTATGGTGGTTAACGTATGTGCGTGGGCTACCAAGCAGTAAACGAGCTGACGGTGAAACATTGAGAGTTATGGTTTATCACATGAAATTCACGCACTTGTCAATCAGTGTTTCCAAAAGTGTATTCTTGCATGTAATTTTTTTCACAAAACATTTGCATGAATACATGTCAGCAAATCCTAGATGTACATTTCTTCTGTATAATGCAAAGTATAATGGGTCGTATGTGATGTTTAGTACTTTGTATGAACCATCCATGTTCACTTGTTTGTTCACTTCCCAATACACTTGTTGACACACACTTTCACGTATGAGGCAATTAATCATATATGCAGGGGTGCAATTAAATCCACATCTCTGAAGATGATGTGCCACAAAACAATGTTTTAAATACAAATAGGATATTATCATCTTCGGGTTTTGTGATTTGGGCTAACAAATATCCAAGAAAATTTCTAAGGAGAAGTTAATCAAATATTTACCAAAAACCTTAATGAGTTTGTCTTGGTTTACTTGGACGACATCATGGTTTTCTCCAAATCAATGGAAGAATACATAGAAAGTATGCGTAGTCTCCTTGCGATCCTTCGTGATCAGAAGTTTTAAGCAAAAGCGAGCAAGCGTGAGTTTATATGAGATGAGTTCAAATACCTCGGATCCATTGTCGGCAAGGATGGTATCCGTGTTCGCCTACAAAATGTCCAAGTCATGGTGGTTTGGCCGCACCTAGAAACATTGGACAGATTAGGTCTTTACTCATCCTTGTAAACTACTTTTGATGGTTTATGTTTGCATGCAACAATACACTTTTTGATACACTGATCGACAAGTGCATGATTTTCATGTGATTAACCATAACTTACCTTGGATCCATAGTCTACAAGGATGATATCTGTGTTAACCTACGAAATGTCCAAGCCGTGGTGGATTGGCTGCACCTGTTGGATACATTAGGTCTTTACTCAGCCTTGTAAACTACTTTTGATGGTTAATGTAAGGATATTCAATCTAGTATCTCCACTAACCAGTCTCACGCAAAACGATATGCATTGAAAATGGACATCCAAGGTAGAGAATGCTTTCCTCAAAGTCAAGAAGATTTCTATCTACAGCACCCGTCTTTGCTCTTTGAGACCATGGGAGGTGCGACCTGATGTGTGGATAGGAGGAATTGGAACAATCCTCATGCAAAAAGGTCATCGAGTTTTGAAAAGAGTAAGAAGCTCATCCACGTGGAGATGCGGAATATGACTGGTAATCACAAGCTCCTCACTATGGCACAGGCTTTCAAGGTGTCGCATTGTTACCTCGAGGGTGCAGGGAGGGGCATGCCAGTCGCGACCGGCCACAACCCGTTGGTGCTCTTCAATGCGAAACCAAACATATGAGATGGTTCTTTTCCACGTACAAACATAGTCCAAGACGCACCAACGTGGATGATCCACTATGCCAAAAGCCTTTGGAAAGTAAAGCAATCACTGAAGTTGCTGGGTTTACCTTTGGTCATTACGACAGTTACAGTACAAATATCAGACCCCTCTTACACCTCTACGGCAACCACCTTGAGGGATTGCCTACTATAACGGTTTTTTAATCAGGATCCGGATGAGATACTGTGTTGATTCTTGGTTTCAAGACTCTTGGAACATAGACAAGGACATTTTGATGTATGCCACGGGAATCTATCAGTTCGTTGTACCACTCTTGGGAGACCTTCCAGCAAAGATTATCTCCTAGTTACACAATCCCCTGGTGGCAGGTCATGTGCGGCGTCGTAAGACCAGAAATGCACTCTTGGACCACTATTGGTGGCCGAGATGGAGTGTCGATCTCTGTATTTTATGACACACAACCCTTGTCTTTGGAACAAGGCCAGAAACAAAAATACAGCTGGAATCCTCCAGCATTTTCCCATCCATAGAACTTAAGGGGAGTGTCCCAATATGGACATCATTTCTATGCCTTTGGATACAGCCTGTGGCCATGATTCAATGCCAGTTGTTGTGAATATTCTCACAAAGGTAACACATTATATTCTTATTACGACTGACGTGAACACGGAGGAGACTGCTTGTCTCTTCTTTGAGGGTGTCATGAAATAATAAAACTTTTTGTTGTGCGTTATCTCTGATTTAGAAGAAAATTTGCTACTACTTTTTGGCAAACTATGTATGAATACTTTGGCAACGAGCCGTACTTTTGTCACAGAGGGGATAAAAGTTGCGATTACAATAGTGGTTACATAAGAGCAAAGGCAGCCGTGGTAGAGGCCGAGGTTGAGACGGTAATAGGGTTACGAGGGGTGAAGGGGGCCAAGAGGGTTCAGCAGCTCCTAAGAGAGTGAGGTCTAACGAAGAGATGGCAGCGTAAACTCTGGTGGTGAGATGGTGATGTCGCGTCCGTAACTGCTTTGAAACATATCACACCATTGGCGACAACAACTGATAAAGCAACAATGGATGCCACTATGGAAGAGGTCCAGGAGGTGGTAAAGATGTCCCTTGTAGAGGTGTGAGGCGACAACATCAGATTTGCTACAGGTGCTACGTGAGGTCTCATCGTGGGAGCACTGACAGGAGCAAAAACTCCACTAGCAGAAGAGGCTGTTGCGAAAGAGGTGGTCAAGGCGGCCGAGACGGCCGTTGTAGAAGTACATATCTTGAAGGTGCACTGGAGAGGTTGTAGGGGAAATAGATGCTACGGCATGTTTTGTAGTGGCAAGGATAGTGGAAATGGATCCAGAGTTGTAGGAGTTGCTATGAGACAGAATGTGACGGCTGCTGAAGCGACCGTTGTGGTTATCCGGAGAGGAAGAAGCTCCACAATCATGATAGATGTCGCAGTATGCAGGCTTGCAACGGGGTTCTGAATTGTTGGGTGACAGGGACAAACTGGATGCTTACTTACAATGATGCGACAGAGATGTCACCATGAGGTTTTGCATGACAGGGAGAATGGGCCCAAGATGGGGTCCAAGGGTCCAAGGACTGACTGAGAGTGAGGGGAGGGAATGGCTCTCCCATGATCTGATACAACAGGTATTCTTGGGAATTCAAAGGAATTTTAATGACAAGAAGAGTGGTGATGTCCCCACACTGAGAGCAACATGGATAATGCTCGCAACACTGAGCAAAACTTGCGATAAAAGACAAGACAATGATTGTAGGACTAGGAGAGCAAGAGGAAACACATAGGTGATCATGCACCTCGCTCGTGCATCACGCACAGGAGGCCACGTCGCCACGTGTGAGTTGAACTTCACTTTGGGGAAAAATGCCAAGGGAAATTGCTCACCATACACATAAAAATATTGGCATGGAGGCCCCTTGACAATCAACATCGGGAATATGATGTAGTTTGATGTCAGGATAGGCATATAAGTGCTGCAAGAATGGTTATGGAGAATGGAGGAAAGAAATTAGCTGATCTGAGAGAAGAATCTGAAAAGTCAACTAACTCTTAGGCATACCCGTTTCGGCAAGGTGGCCTTCATCAACTCCCATGGAGAGTAATGATATGCATACATAAAAGATGTACATGTCGCACAAATTGTAGGTGACCACCATGCTAATTTTCTAGCCTGGAGGACACTAGGTAGGACCTCAATTTTCTTGGTAGTTTCCATGCAAGAATAACTCGAGGGCTAATCACGACAGCATTGAATGTCCGGACGTTTTTCTTCCTGAAAAACGTTTGACAAAGTTTCCAAGTTGAAGACCTTCTGAATGTGGGTTCAACGTGGTTTTCATCACAAAGGGCATGCCTGTGATTGGAGTAGAAGTAGTAGAAGATGCATGAGCGAGTGGTCGTATGCTCTCTACTCGTTGAGAATGTCGGACTTCTGAGAAGATGTGATGTAGAAAGTGCCCAGGGTAGCCACGGCTACTCAATCGAGACAGGAAACATTTTCCGAAACTTTGAACTCTTCTGCTAAGGTAGTTCAAAGGAGGTTGCATCGTAGCTCAAAAAATGAAAGCTTGAAGGCAGCTTGGAGGGTGGTAAGTGCTAAACGGGAGGTAAAGGTAGTTATTATGGGGTTTTGATATGTTGCCATATCAAACATCCATGATAATTGAACTTCCTACCTTTGTAGAGCTGAAGGTCTAGAAACTCCATCTGGCTTAAGGAAGATTTCCACTGAAGTTTCATTTATGCTTCTAGATTGTTGAAGGTAATGAGACAGGAGTTGAAATCCTCTCGACTTCCGAACCAAATGATGAGCCCATCATCTATGTAATGCATATGCAACAGTCGTCTGACATTTGCAAGGTGGTAGAGCTCTCTATCTAGGCAACTCGTGAATAGCATGGAAAATTTTGGGGCAACTGGTGTGCCCATTACAGTGCTCTTTACCTGATGGTAGGTTGTACCTCGGAACTTAACAAACGAGTTATGACCCATGGGAGGAGTTGCATGACTGTTGGTGCTCGTTGATGTTGAACTTGGTAGAGAAGTTGTTGGATGAGGCTAAGGGCCTTGGAGAGGGGAATACTTGGGTAGAGGGAGACAACATCATATGTTGAGAGGAGCAACTCCGGAAGAAACACCTTTCCTTCTAGCTCAAGTAGCAAAGTTCTCCTACCTTTGAGGCAGGTAGGCTGTTTGATAACCAGTTGTTGTAGCTCTCTATCCAGCCAATGAGAAAGGTTGGATGAGATCCAAATGTGGCAGGCAGCAATATGACTGCCCACGCGGTGGATTTTTGTGCATCTTGATGATGCAGTAGAAAGCTACTCGTTGTCGGTTGTTGAAGATGTTGTACAGGAAGAATTTTGTCGTGTGGAGATGAAAGGAGTCCAGAGTTGTTTGTTTGCTCCCTGATGCAGAGCAATGTGCCTCAATCTGATCAATGTCACAGTTTCAAGCCCAGTATGTGCACAAACCGTGAAGATGAGTCAAACAGAGCCAAATGTACCTATCTCTATTGATCACTACTAGGCCAAGATTCTTGACAGTAGTTTTGATCACTATGCCCCTGTGATTTCTGAGTAACTTCAATGCTGACCCACATGTATGTTATGAGATAGACCAAGGCATCCTTATGTTTTTGAGGTCACGCCTCTGACACAAACAAAATCAAACAATCAAGAGAAGAGTCATTAAAACATCGTGTGGCCTCAAGCCAGTTCTTAGGAGAGTGCTACTGCTACCTAGATTGTCTGGCTTCATCGTGGGGAACAACAATGTTGTGGGGAGGATCCCAAAAAGTAGCTAGGGCACTAAGTCCCTTGTACATGTGTGTGTATGCGTAAGTGAGTGAGTGAGTGAGTGAGTGAGTGAGTGAGTGAGTGAGTGTGTGTGTGTGTGTGTGTGTGTGTTTGTATGTGTGTGTGTGTGTGTGTGTGTACATGTGGAGCAAGACAAGAGGGAACTTCATATCTGAATGGCCACTGTCTAAACACAAACATTAACACTTTCAACATGGAATTGTTTGCTTGCTCCTGGAGACTTTGTCTCAGTTATGCATTTGCTGATGCATGCACTTGCACGTCGTTTATGGGTCATGGAGGAGTGTCAGTGTCATGTTGTAAGTCATCAACTATGTAAGCTCTAGAATAGGGGTGCCAGCATACAAGAGATTGATGCTAGTCTCGGCGAGATGACTGCAAGGAGAACCAACGGTAAGTTTGAATGTAGCTCGATTGTGATTTTAAGGATGCAAGTATGTCTCATGAACAACGACGAAAGGCATCGAGCGAAACACTGTTTTTGTGCAACGTTTTGAAAAGTGGGGACATAGTGATGTTTTGTTCACAAAAAAAAGGCATGAACCATGTTGTGCCCATCTACAAAATTTCCAAGAGTTTTTAATACTATTATTGAAGAACCCTTTGCAAGTCAAGGTCCCCATCAGCAACTACACTTGCGCATGTCCAGAGCTCGTAAGACTTGTTCCGCGCCATGACAGCCAGAAATGACTAGTCAGAATGTCGTATGGTGACTTCATTTTCCACTAGCCTCAGTAGAAAATCACTCCTTAACAAGTTTGTTCTCAACAATCCCCAATCGGAAGCACTAGCATGCCCCCTTAGATGTTCCCAGTTGAATTTCTTCTCATCGTTTTACTCAAACCTACCCATCGTTACTTCTCTTTCGAGTCTGGCTCATGTTTTGCACACCACCTTCATACACAACGGACCATCGAGGTCAGTAGCTAGAAGTTAAGCTTTTACATGAAACTTTGCATACTCCACGTGAGAAACTGCTAGGAAGCTTCCTAGCCTTGCTGCTGCTGACGTGGCGACACTGTCCAGTCAGCTGACGCACTAGCAAGCAGGCAGGTGCAAGAAACAGCAAGGATCAGGCTAGGGAGACGCGCAAAGTCTCATAAGTTTCAATAGCTTAGTAAATGTAGAGAGAGATGACAACTGACAGGTCCAGGGCATAAATACCTGCCGCGGCGCACGGCGGGTGTCGCACGCGGCAGTCCAAGAGCTGTCCTAAAACCGGCCCAAAACCACTATTTTGGCCGTAACTCTGCGAACACATGTCAGAATCCTACGCCGTCTGAACCTAGACGTGCACAATCAAAAGACGCACGCAACGACTGGTCACATGCATGCATCCATTGACGGACAGCGAGTATATAATGCAAAAACATGCAAATGGGCCTCATGCCCAGACCGCCGAAAGGCGCCTGCAAGACGTAGAAGTCACAGCAAGGAGTCCCGGTGACATCTGGGGCTCTGGAGCAGTGGTCGGTCAGCTCCGGACGGGTAGTCCGCCGCCTGTCGTCGCGCCGGTGTCACCAGGGCCGCCTGCCTCAGGGATCTGCACGAGTATGGACACGGCCGAGTGGTCACAGTAAGCTGTACAGGAACGGCACAAAGCACAACACTCCCCCATGACCCGATGGTACGCATGTCCATATGCGTGCAGCACAACCACATAGTGAGTGACACAGACAGACGAGACGGCAACGTACATCCCACACTCAACCACTGTCACGCACGGGGCGAAGCCCAACAGAACGAATGGCCACCAGGAACTTTCCGCGTGCAAGTGCCTTCGTCAAGAAATCAGCTCGCTGCAAGTCAGTGCCAACCCACATGATGGAGATCACGCGTCGCTCCACGAGATCACGAACGAAGTGATGCTCAACCGCAATGTGCTTTGTGCGAGCATGAAAAACACCGGAGTTCTCCGCAATGGCGAGAGCACTCTGGTTGTCGCAACGCAGCACAATGGCGGGTACTGACTGCCCAAGCTCAAGAAACAAGCGCTGCAGCCAGACTGCCTCAGCAGCCCCTGACCCCAAAGCCACATACTCTGCCTCCGACGAGCTACGTGCGATGCAGCCCTGCTTCTCGCTTCGCCAAGACAAAGCGGTACCACCGAGCAGAAACACGTAGCCAGTGCGACTACGCCCGTCGGGACTCCAAGCCGAGTTGGTGTCAGTGTAGCCGTCAAGGACCACCGAACACTGCCGATGAAAGCAGAGTCTGAGATACGGCGTGGAAACCACGTACCGTACCACTCGCACAGCCGCGTGAAGAGCTCTCGCACGTGGAGCCTGCGAGAACTGAGCGAGGAGGTTGACGGCAAACGCGATGTCGGGATGCGTGGTCGTGGCCAGGTACATCAGAGATCCGATAAGACGGAGGTACAAGGTCACGTCCACTGTCTCCCCCAGCTGTGTAGGGTCATCCACCTTCAGGGCATCCTGCCCATGAGGTGTGATGGGTGTGGAAGCCGTGGGCACTTCACCAAGGAGATCGCTAAAGCGCTCCCCCACGACTCGTGCATATCGGGCCTGATGTAGCAGCAGTGTCCGGTGTCTGCGATCACGTACAATCTCCATACCGAGAAACACCGATGCAGGACCGAGGTCCTTCATCCTGTAGGCGGTTTGCAGGACAGCCTTGGCCTCCTTCACGGCCTCCAGGGATGGAGACGCAATCAGAAGGTCATCGACATAGACCAGGATGGCGGTGAGACGCTCGGGTGTCGGCAGGATGAACAGCGAGGGGTGAGCCTCGCTCTGTACTTATCCTGCACGAGTCAAGGTGCCTGTGATCTCCCGGTTCCAACACCTTGGAGATTGCTTGGGGCCGTACAAGGACTTGCGCAAGCGCCAGACCTTGTCACCGTCCTCAAAGCCTGGT